>JACJUY010002451.1:12789-57365 GCA_014220935.1 Platorchestia sp. MABIK | reverse complement strand
GGGGGGGGGGGGGGGGATTAAAGAATTTCATCGAATTTCTGCGGTTATGAACGGTTGGTTTGGTTAGGTGTGAGTAACGTAATTGACAAATCTACCTTACTGCTTGAATAAGTTTTTATCCTTCCTAAGAAATCTGAAAAATACAATCATACGGTAACATTTTACCTAGCATCATGTATTTTTTTCAAAAAGTCGCGAAACAGACCAAATGTCATTCATTTATCCCAGTACGTGAATGAGCAACTTAACTACTGATACACATATGGCACAATACGCGAAGAACGTGTTATGATAGCTCTGGGGAACGCCCAATTCACCCGGGAGAGAAACCTCGACAGAAAATTTTAGCCCACCGTATACAGAGCTACGATATAATCTTAGCTTCCTCCAAAAGGTTCCTAAATTCTTGAATCAGGGAAGACGATTCTCGTTTTCATGATAACAATATAGATGATTTTTTTTATCATTTCTGTCTAAATTTGTGAGCAAGTTTCAATCAGTGGTCAGTTTCGAGTGAATGCAACCCCAATGCCACCAACACACTGGGCATTACAATGGAAGTTTGCTTCTGAACGTCAGGTATAACATGAATGCGCTTATCGATAAAACTTGTGCGGTCTCAACTGACGCACTCGTGATTTGATCTACTCCAGAGTATAGATTTTCAAAGTCACACCAATGCCCACATCTCTATGATCTTGAGACCAATAAAAGTTTACATTGTCATTCGTACAAGAAATTTAAAATTCAACCACGACAAGCTGATTCACTCACTTCAACGACATTGAGACCTGCAAAAGTACACAATGTCATTCGTACAAGAATTTGCAGATTCATTCAATGAATTCCATTTGAACATGCCATTACGCTTTGCACGTTTTTCGTGCTCGTCATAGCCGTGTGGCTTTCGGACCCGACTCCGTGCGGGAAACGCGGGTTCGAGTCTCGGCGCTGGTGGCGATTTTCTCTGTTGGGTATAGGAGAAAAAATTCTAAGCACAATACCCCACTCTACCCAGGTGTCTGAAATGGGTACCGGTCTTTGACCGGGGAAAGCGTCATGGCGTCCTGGTGTTTGTTATAAGGCATTTGAAAAACCAATGTAAAAGGTGATATGTATCACGCTTCAATTGGAAATAAAGCATCCGCAGATGCCGATGTTTGTTATGTTTGTTTTTCCGAGTCACTATAATGTAACGAGTCAGTTACCTCGTACGCTCCAGTCGTTGCTTGCATCTCCGAAATTTTATCCTAAAGCAGATCTCAGCGTAAAATTTACCCTAAGCTTAGAATCGAGCGGGCCGTTGCATCCCCCACACGCTAATTAAAAAAAAACACATCGTGAGGGGTCCTTCATTTTCAATTAAAAATTAAAAACATCACAGACAAGCATTTAATTTTTTCACGCGCTTCCTGGCGCAGCGAAAAAGTTGGAATGGGCTTGAATAACTAGATAGACAGGCGAGATCGAATAATCCATAATTTATCTGATTTCGTTTAGCAGACACACATGACGCGCACACATGACAACCGCCACTCACAAAGGGCGCACACACCCGGCAGCCACGCACACATTGTTATTAAAGTTGCCCTATGAATACATGACAAGAGAATACATCAGTTATGGTACTTTTCCAAATATTGTCGCGTTGGGGGTGACACCTGAAGTTGAAGTGAAATAAAAGAATAAGAGATCTTAAATCACAGTCTAAAGAATCACAGTGCAGTAAGACAAGTTTTTTTTCATGCCTCCCTACCCACAATGAGGGTTTCCAAAAGAGGGGAAGAAAGAAGGCATAATTTAGAATGGAATAAAGGGAATGGGAATCTATGCACGAGGCGAGTTCCTGTGCAAGATCCCATTCGCATAGAAATAGCAATTTAAGGAGGAAGATTATGAAACAATACAGAAGTTGATTCAAAAGATAGGTGCTAAAAAACGAGTGCAGTGAATGAAGAAAAGATGAACGGTAACAAAAAGTACTTGCATGTGTCAACAAAAAGGAGGCCTACCGAGCTCAACTCGGGATCCCACATCTTTTTCTTAAGAGTGCTAGCATCCACTGATACAATTTTTATATCCCTTCGAGGTGCGCAGTGCACCAAAACTGTTTTACCGACAACGAAAATATTTTTTTATTTCTATATATCAGTAGATTTTGTGTACGGGTAGTCATTGATAGCACTCACATGATGGTAATGAAGATGAACTATGTCGTTCAGTTGTAACAATAATTACAAATACATCTGTGCATTTTATGAAATGAATGTCTCCCAAATAACTCATCAGGAAGTCGTTATGCAACAGGAGCGAAATGCACCCAAAAATATACGTGAGAAACATTTACGTTTTGACGAACACAAAATATCAAAAAACACAGTTATACAGCTATGAATATTGAAATCTCACTTGAAAATATATCGGTTTACACACAGTTTTCTATATTTGAACTAGCGACAGAGAAGAGAATATTGCAAATATCCACAAACCTCAGGTCCACAATAAAAATTTCCCCAACCTTTTAACCCCACTCCTACCCTGCAGTTCGAGATGTAAAATCCTCCAAAAGTCGCACACGAACAACAAAAGAATTTCAATATTAGAGTTCACGAAAGCAGCTGGTGCTTGCGTGAGCACAGAAAACGAGGCGGGGCAGGAGCGACTCTCCAGACCAGAGCAAAATACTGGAAGGATTCTGAGCTCGGCTGCGATCTTCCACAAGTGCGTATATATATTAGGAGGCCTTGCAAACACCATAAATTCTCGAGGTCAACAGCTGGCTAACTCTGCGTTGGATAACGCTCGTCCGGATGGCATGCCTTGGCTTCCTCAAGATCTTCTCCAGAAGCCATTTTTCTCCCTTCCGTCGACCTCCGCTCGCCCTCGTACAGACCATAAGTTGCCGAGCATCCGAGGGTAAATTTGATATTTTTCCTTAATATCTGCGCGTTTTGCGTGCCGGTGGCAGCCAGATCTAGGGTGGCGATGTAGCATGGCTACAGTCAAGTTGGACACCGAGGGTCTTGTGACTTATCCTGATTATACACGTGATTTATGCATAGATTTGATATTTTACACATGTATTTATCATATTACAGAGTAGATACGTTAATTTAAACCTCCCTAGTCACAACGAAAATGTTCTAACAAGAGAAAAGGAAAAGGCAGCATTTAGTACGGAGGTGAAGCACAAGGTGTGTTCACACACAAGATCTCCTGCGCGTAGAAACAAAATGTTAGGAAGCTCATGAAACAAAATAAAAAAATGAGTAAAACCAAGTACAAGTGCTGTACAAGAAAAAAAACAGTAATGAACCGAAAAAATATGGTCCTAAACAAAACAAAAGCCTAATTTTTTTCAACAGAAAGATCTACCTAATCCTCTGCTGAGGACCTCGCAATTTTCCCGGAGCGCTAATACCATTAGGCAAAATAGTTGTACCATCCGGAGGAGTAGGCTCTTTGAAAATCAAGCCACTCTAAAAATTTTAAATATTTATTCCATTTCCAAAATTTCAAGATCATTTTATACTCAACCATGCAATGGCATTACCACATCACGTCGTAGCATTTAGTTCAGTTGAACTGTTTCAACCCCGAAATTTTAAAAATTCTATTTCCATCATGCGCTACAGGTGCCATGCTAATTTAACTCAATCTCTCCCATTCGGTACTCATCTAAAGGAATAATATTTCTATCATTACTCCTATCGCAGCCAAAAAATTGTCATCAGCGACGACGATGAATCTGTTAACGAGCAGAACAACGAGTGCAGGAGAGCATCTAGTAGAAACTTACACTCTCGGGTTCCAACATCAACACGTACGCCAGCAACGTTGTGCGAGAAGAGGCTTAACATTACTCTGCTTCTATCCATACGTACTTAATCGTTTATTGGTAGAGGCTTAATCTCAACCATACAGCGGGGTATACATAATTTTATATACATTTTAGTGTACACGGCCCATCAAAAATGACAGGATACGAGAGAGTTTGATAAAGCACATAAATCGAGTAATCAGGTCGTATTGCACATGCGGTCATTAAGCACAATCCTCTAGTGGCAATATTCCCTCTATGTAAATCTTTAAGAGTGAGACAGAAATAGACCAACGATCCAAGCAAGCAACAACTGTATCACATACTGGATATGCATATAAATAAGACCTTTTGTGCACGTGTGAGCAGTGGTAGGTGTAGCAGCAGTACGTCAGAGGCCGGTCAAGTCACCATTATTTCCGACATAGTATCTTAGTTCTTAGAAAGGGGTACATAACCGTTAAAAAATTTGCTTTATGTCGACTATCGAGAGAATTTTCTTATTATTCAGATAAGAAATCTTTAGCAACGATCCATTTGACGTTCTGTAATACAAACACAGAGATGTGGAGAAATGGAAAATTTCATAACATTCCTGTCTGTATTTCAAAGCGTTATGAATAATTTCGTTGGGTTGAAAAGTTGGAAAAAATTTGGTTTTCATTGGAAAGGGGGTAATTCTTAATTTTCCATGTTACATCCACTGTTGACTAGCGCTTTTAGACTATAATTTACGAAAAACTTAATGCTCGGGTCGGTTTCGAATTTATTTTCGGTGCCACTGATAAAATCGAATAGTTTCCCTCGATTGCGCAAATGCACAGAATAAATAGCGCTATTATGCTGTTCAAATCAGTGTCGGACTGCAAAATAAGTAGCAAGTTTCAGAATGACTTACGAAGTCTCGTTAAATCAAGATTCTTGCAAGCTGTTTGCTTCGGATTTGTTGGGGTAAAAATCTGGACATTCACTCGTGCGAAAGCCGTCATGACTGAAGTATTCAGCACCACAGTCTTAGCTTAAATTTTACGACATTTTAAGTGAACCTCCACTCATGTTTACAGAAATGAGCTTCAGTTACTTTAAAGTTATCCTTAATTTCAATTAAAACATCACATCAATTGAATACGTCAGACTATGTACATTTTACTCTAAGTTGAAGTACGTTCAAGACGATGTCGCCGAACTCTACGATTGACTGAACTCGTTGTCCCCAAAATATGTTCTCACTCTTCGACTACTTGGTATCAATTTCATTTTGTTCAAATGTATTGACAGCCGCGAGTCCAATGAACTACACCAATGAATAAAAATTTGAATTAGATTAGATGTTAGTTTAGGATTCCCTATCCGCAACAAAGACGACCCAAAGAGCAAGAAGGAAGGCACCATTTAGTGTGGAGACGAGGGAACGTGAATTCTATGCACAAGCTGCATAGAAACAGTGAGTGGAGAAAGAAGTTAATGAAACAAAATAAAAGTTGAAGTGAAGATGAAAGTATTAGGTATTGAAAAACAGGACAGCTGTGAATAAAAACAGATGGTCCTTATCATAACAAAAAAATATTCCAACAAAAAGAAGGTCTACATAACTATTAGCTCGGGCCCTCGCATTTCCCCACTGGGAGTGCCAATTCCCGTAGATACAATAGTTTCATCCCCTTACGGAGGTTAACAATTTGAATTTAAAGAAATTTAACATCATAAAGGAAAACTTAAGACTAGATTGTATGTTAGTTTAAGCCTCCCTATGCACCTGAATAAAAAAATAAAAAACACGAGTTAATGTGAGTCAAAGGATGACCACATTTCTAGGGGATAGCCTGCATTGCTACTTGGTCCTGTGCATATACACAAAAAATTGAGACACGGAGAACACCTCCACGTGCTCAAAATTTGTAATATTTCACGCCTGCCGTAGACGAACGAGAAGAGCTTCACGCATTGAACGGTAATTCCAAAGTACAGCACACCTATAAACCAAGCCACGTCTCAGAAGGAGCCGAAGCACCAATACTGCCGAAAAACATCCGAGATCTCAAGGTCGGAACTAAATATGAGGACAGTGCTCAAGATTCACGCATTTAGCAGGGAGTCCGAGGCACGACAAGCCCACAAAGTTTACAGTGCATCTGAACATAAATTCTTGAGTGCGCACCATAAAGAAAGGAGCCATGACCTCGGAAGGAGACGCTTTCGAGGGCATTGAGGAAGCCATTTCTCTGCCCTTCCTTGGCTTTCTCGAGCGCCGAGAAAACACGCTGATTTTTGAGCAATCGGTTCCCTGTTCCCCGAGTCCCGCGCATGTGAGTTTGGCTGCAGGTCTGGTAACGGCAGCCAAAAACCGAATACATTTTGCACTCGTATCAAAAGCCAAGTGCAGTGAGCAGCTAAGTTCGCTCAGGAAGTAGACTTTGAGTTGTGAGAAACACAGCGTGGAAGAAGAAAATTCTTAAAGCTTGGAAGAGAAGACGAGAATTTAGATGGGTAACGATATGAAGCTCCGGAAGAAAGCCACCGTGAAACTGCTGGAATGAAACAGTTTCATTTGATTCATTAACTTCATTCAAATAATTTATTCAACAACTGTAGTTATTATTAGAAAACGGGCAACTAGTCGGATTTTAAAATAGAAATTCTATAAACTGCAAGAGAGACTAGACCTTGCGAACGAACTATTGAAACTACTTCGATGTTCAAAATAAAATGATGTATTGAATGCAAGCCATAATAGCGAGAATTGAGAAAAACTGCAAGCTATACAGGGCTAGCCCACGAGATGCCCAACAATTTCATGAAATGATTGAACGATTAGTTAAGATTTACATTATCGAATCTTCCGAAGATGGCCGGAAATAAAACATCCCTATACTAACTAGCAAGGGAAGCAAACTGTTCCAGTGGCAACTGTAGGCAGCTGCCACAAGCGAGCGTTTAATGTCAGCTGAAGTTTACAGCCTCTAGAGGGCAAAACTCGAGAAAACGTCGTTATTTGCGAAAAAAAATTCTCGATGTTTGTCGCTGAGAATTTAGTAGCTGCGAGCATCTCGGCATCGTCTTGGCTACGACGCGCACACATGCTAGGGATGCCATTCGCCAGCGAAAGAAGCTTTTACGAGGCAAGAATCCTTCTCTTCTCCCGGCAATAATCTGAGGAAGATTCCCCAGTCAACCCTGACTTGGATAAACCGCGAAAAAAAATTCGATCGTTAACGTTCCATAAATGCAGACGCGCTCGCACGCCTCTCAAATAATGCGTCGACTGGAGAAACACACTTGCGCTTACGCTGTTTTGAGAGGCTCAAGGGCTTCAAAAAGTGATTCATTGTCAAAGTGGGATAAAATTTAACTGGAGACTTCGCAACGTGATTTTAGGAAAACAAGTTACGTTTCTGTGAGTGCTTCAGAGACGCTACGACGGAAATAGCGGGAATGTTGACGAGAAACTTAAAATTTGCAAATTATCCCCGTAAATTAATGTTATGGTGAGAGTGGGAGTAAAGAGCTGCCTTAGCATTTCACTCGAGATGAAAAGTTGTGCGAGCATTCTGAAAACGCTCTCAAAACCAATTTAGAAAAGCTAAGAAGCATTCGATTGGCGGGTTCTTATGACGTGCACCAGTGGATGACGAAAAAATGTTACTCCCAAGAGGCTCTTCTTAGGACCTAGACCTGTGGAATTTAGAAACTCGAGGTATTAGTAACTTTTGAGTTATACTTATTTTCATTACATTAATTAATTGAAAACGTCATCGCTACGACGAAGTTGATCTCAGGAGAGCGAAAAAAGGGATCATTAATTTGGTATGGGCTGCAGGAAATCGCACATCTAATACGGTGTGTTCCCATGTAGGATACCCTGCGCTTACAAACAGCAAGCTAGAAATTAAAAGATAGAAAATGAGAAGCCTCGAAAGAAATGTAATAATAGCCCCAAATAATTTTTTCATTACCAGATCAGTTTGTTAGTCTGAGAAATACTACCTTGTCATTTGTAGGTAGAAGCAAGAAAAAAGTTTACAGTAGCATCAGTTCAGGCATTTCAACATACATATTTTTGAAATTAAATAATAAATCTGATGAAAAACCGCCTCCAGCATTGGCATTACCTACTTGCTATTCCACGAGGGAGACGTGGAAAAAGCTTACCGGAAAAATAAATCCTTGGCAGAATTACACGACAAAAGATTTTCATTAAGAATTTAAAGACGAAGAATGCAGCACGGATAGGTGTCATATTTAATAGAATTTACGAAGCTAAATATAAAATATCTGAATTAGTGAATTTTAAACGTTTCGGAGACCAGCTCCATCTTCAGTGAGTCTGAAAACATAAAAACCAAAATTGGCTTGTTCCTGACGAAAGTGATCAGTTGAAAGATTTTCATGACACGCGGAAGAAAAGAGGATTTTTGGATTCCGATTCTCGAGAGGAGCTCGAGTATCCTAGCCACTCACTACGGGCGCTGTGTCCCTTAATATATAAAAAAATTATCTGCCGAGCCGCAGTTAATAAGTAATGCTAATTTGAAAACATTCATGGTTCAAAATAGATGAAGTATCAACGCAAACACTGCGCACCCTCACATAAGAAGTCGCGTCACATCTCTGACAATGGAACAAGCAAAAAGGCTTCACGGTACACCCCACATTGTCTAGCAACATTTGATCTAGAAACACAGTATTTTGTTCGGAGGCGGCAGTGGTGGCCGCCTCGGTGTATATTGGGAGTTGAGACGATTCCCGCCATCTGCTGCATTGGCGCTTTTACGACGAGTTCAATCTAGCGTGGGTCATAGCGATGAGTTTTACGACCAGAGACGACGACGACGATTCGCTTTAGAGCCGCGATCCAAGCACACCGCAGTTGCTTATTATCAGGAGGGCGGCGGTTGGACACCCGGATATAGGCCCCCGGCCCGGCTCGTCCGTAATCTCAAAGCGCCTACTAAATGCCGCCATTATTGAGCGCTTCAATTCTATATTGCTATCGAAATAGTAGTGCTGGAAAATTTGGTCGAAATGAGAAAATTTGGGAGAATGATGTGTAGTGAAAATAAGAGAACCACTGCTATTCTATATTGCTATCGAAATAAGAGAAAAACTTGGTCGAAATGAGACGAAATTTGAGAAAATGGTGGTTAGTCAGAGACCAAATTGAATGATGTGACGAAAATTTTGAAATGATTATTGGAGTAAAATTATTGATATTCCGCGTGGAGAAAGAAAAGGGTAACAGGAGATTAGTCAGGACTTAGTTAACAGTATAAAACGTCTAATTTTGTTAAATACCTCCACATTTTGCCTCGGTCTTGGGGACTCGCGCTGGTTCAGTAACAGGAGATAAATCAAGACTTCGTTAACTGTACAAAACTTTCTTCGTCTAATTTTTCAAATACCTTCACCTCTTGCTCCAGTCTCTGTACCACGCGCTGGTTCACCTCTGCCACGACACTATACCGGTTCCTCACCAACTCGAAACTTTCGATTCAAAGAACAAGACCACGAGAATAAACCCCAGCCTCGTCACGAGTCTGGCTAGGTATGAAAGTAATCCGTGCCTAAAGTTTGCTTGCTTCGCAGAGTTTTTTTTAAACACCCTGTTTACTGGAGTGCAAAAGACTTTATAGCCTGTATTTTGATGCACAGCCTGAGAGCAGCGGGCTGAGGCTTCAAATAACTAAACTAGAAGCACGAAGACTGAACACACAAAACAAAATCAACATGCAGTTGTGACATAGTGGCGGCAACAGTGCAAGACATAGTGGCGGCAACAGTGCAAGACATAGTGGCGGCAACAGTGCAAGACATAGTGGCGGCAACAGTGCAAGACATAGTGGCGGCAGATTAAGATTATAAGTTGGTTTAAGCCTTTCCAATCACAACAAAAGTGTCCCGAAGAGAGGAAGGATGAAGGCAGCATTTAGTATGGAGTAAAAGAAACAGAATCTAAGCACAAGGTGTGTTTCCGCACAGGATGCCTGTGCATAAAACGGTAAGTTACGAAGGAACTTTATGAAACAATATAAAAGTGGAAGTGCTGAAAGATATGACCCCACTAAACTGAAAAAACTAACGTTATGAACGCAGCAGAAATCACTTATTACAACAAAAAGAAGGCCCACTGATCTTTCAGCTCGAAATCTTTCATTTTTCAACCGAGAGCGCTCATTCCCAAATTACAACATTTATTTCCCCTGAGGAGGTATGGACTGGCCAAACTTAAGTATTCTAAGTATTCTAAAGCAATGAAGAAACGTCCACACATGAATGATTTGCAACAGATTCATCTACCATCAGAAATAGGGAAGACCTGTAATCATGACCCATTCTAATTAGGTAAGAGGTTCTTTTAACCACAAGGAAACTGTGGCAGGTTGCTCATGAGAAGACCTATCGAGTCTCACAAGCCTTCACGACGACCTTTTAAACAACATTCCTCGTGGGAGGTCGCAGGGAGTATCATCATATTCCCTTCCATTCACTCCGAAGGACTTCTTATCTCTTGTGTAATCGCACTCGTGAATTTGCTGCCAAACTTTAATCCTTTAATTCCGTTTGCCAGCGTAACTTGGCAAGGCTTGCTCAAACTTAGGCCGCGATCGACTGTTCGTAAGCCAAACAGCAGTCCAGAATTGAGTCGAGATTCGTAATAAGGGAATCCACTGTTTGCGTCCCTCTATTAATCTAGCGAATGAGGTTATTTGCACAGAAATTGAAAGAGCCACAACACGCTGTATCGGTTTCTGCTATTGATCGTCTCTTCTTCTCTTCTTGATTTGAATCTTTGCGAGGTTTAAGTGCTGATTAATACATGTGTTTTAGCTCAGTTTCAGTTCCAGGAATCTAATCAGGCTTTAGTTTCGAATAAAATTTGATTTGTTCGGGGTGCGCAACCGGGCTCAGAAACAAATGTTTTTACAAATCCTGATTTATTAATGTGTGTTATTGAACAATTATTTAGACGCAAAACAACGACGTATTCAGCATCAGTTCAATTTAGGCAGCCAAGTTCTCCAATTACATGAGCTTATACCAACAAAATTTGAAAGAATGTTTTAAGATGTCTCGATCTAGATAAACTTGAGCATTGAAGGCAAGTCAAGTTCGTAATAGCTGCTCGATTTGCGAGCTGCACTGGTACAACAATTGTTTCTAGTGAAGCAACAATTAGCAAGCTACCTAAACAGACTTGCACTTAATTCTTATTTCCTTCTGTTTTATTTTTAGCTCGCGTTGTTATTGTTATCCTCAAGGATGATGTTGTGAAGACTCCATAGCCAAAACGGAGTCGATTTCAAGAGAAAAGAGATGTGACCACTAAATATATACTAGAGAAAACGGGGCATCTATGTACAAGGTGTGTTCCCACGTAGGGTATCCAGCGCGTAGAACTGGTAATGCAGATTGGAAGAGGAAGAAAATACACAGATTAAATTAGAGGTTAGTTTAAGCCTCCCTAACCGCAACCCAGGCGTTCCAAAAAGAGGAAGGAAGAAGGTCCCGTATAGCATGGCGTTGAGGGAACGCAAAATCTACGCATAAGGCGCATAGAAACAGTAAATTGAGTTAGTAGTTTATGAAACAAGAAAAAGTTGATGAAAGAAGTAGGCGCTGAAAACAAAACAGCAGTAAACTGAAAGAGGAACCGTAACAAAACTTTTCTATTCTTACAAAAGGAAGTCCTACCGTCAGCTCGGGACCTCGCATATTCTCCTTGGGAGCGCTAATTACCATAGACACGATGGTTGTAACATCCTGAGGGGTATTAACCAAAACATTGGTTTCTCGCAAGAGGAAGGAGGTAGGTACCATTTAGTAGGGAATTAAGAGGATGGGGAATCTATGTACAAAGTGCATCCCAACACACTGCGCATAGGAACAGCAAGCTTACGAGAAATTTATGATAAGATCGTTGAAGAGATAAATAGGTTCCAAAAATGAACAGCAGTTACCCGAAAGAAAAGATGGTCCGTAACAAAACCAAAAATTTATTCTACAACGACAAAATAAAAGTTTACCTATACTCATATGCCCAAGGCCCCATATCTCCCTCTGGAAGCTCTAATTCCAGTAAGTAAAATATTAAAGTAAATCGTGACTATGCAAAGAACACAAGTCCTCTCCATTAGAATAAGTTGTGGCAACGCGGAATCTATTCATAAGGTGCATTGAAACATTCCTAAACTTTTAGGACCTTATTGCCTCGCTCCCTCAACCCTCTTCACTGCCCTCGTCGCCATCCTCTGAGCTGGAGTCATACGCTCTGCCACTGAGTTTTTTATTCGTAATATGTCGAGTAAACAAGAGAGGTTCTCGCACAAGTTACGGCCAGACACACCGGTAGAGTTTGGCCGGCGCTAACTTCGCTGGAGGACAAAACTCGGCGGTCGGGAATGAACAGTGGGTCGAATTTTAATGGATGTTCCAATGCGGACTTTTGTCGCCTTGAGGAATGGACAGTCTGGGAGGCGAGGCGTCGAAGATCGAAGGAAATTGGGAAAAAGCTGCAAAGAAAGCGGAAAGAAATAATAAATAGCTTTCGATCTATAAAAAATAAACCGGTGAAATCGTTTCAATGAATCGTTTCGGTATGAAATTACATAGGATGACTTTCGATCAATAAAATATCTCAAGGAAATTTTCGGTAATTACAAAAAGAATAAGACTATCGGAAATTAAAGAAAGTCTAGAAACAAAGATCCGCTTAAATTACTGGCAAAAAGAGCGAGTTGTATTAGACATGAATCCCTCACGGGTACTTAATGTAAATTGTACACATATATATAAAACACGTAATTTCATTGGAGTATATTTACTCAAGTCAATCCGTAGAATGATCGTAAGATTATGTCAAATTAAAAATTAGCTTCAGCCTCCTATGCCACAAAGATGTTCAAAGAGAGGAAGGATAAAGGTGTCATTCAGTGTGGAGTTACGGGAACGTGGAATCCTTGTATAATTAAGGTTTGTTCCCGCAGTTTCCTCTGCGCATGGAAAGCAGCGAGTTACGAAGGAAAGTTATGAAACACGAATAAAATTGAAGAAAGAAGCTGAAAAACAAGACCGCAGTGAACAAAAAAAAAATGATTCGAAATAAAATAAAAGCCAGTTTTTTCCAGCAAAAAGAAAGCCAGCCGAATTTTTAGCTCGGGACCTCATGTCTTCCCCCAGGGAGCGCTAATTCCTATAGACAATAGTTGTATCCCCACGAGGGGATATGACCTTAAGAATATAATAATTTAACGCGTTGACTGCGACGGGCTTAACTGTAGTTCAATACTTAATTCATATTTAAAGTTAAAAGTTGTTAACACTTTTGTAAACATCAAATATTTTACGAGTTCAACAAGTGCTATTAATTTTTAAAGATTTTTGGAATTTTTCAAATGCCCCCATAGATGGGTCGTTTCGCAGCGGAAGACCTTTAAGCACGAACCATAGATGGGTCGCATCGCAAGCAACGTGTTAAAACTTTGATTGCGGCAGGTAAAACTGAAACTTAGTATTCAACTCAAAGTTAAATTCATCTATCGTAAACAGTGTTGAAAGTACCGAACATCAAATGGATCATGCCTGCATTTAGTTTTCATTATGTATTGATGAAAATTGAATTTTTAACTACGGGTCGATAATCAGCATTATGAAAATTTCCTCCCATGTACCACCAGTGGCTCACGTCGCAGTCTAAGTGTTAAGATTTTATTTTAATATGGAGGGGATTATGTGGAGACCAAGTCTTTGCGCACCAACATTCTGATTTGGATATTTTAATTCAGGTCAATGTGCGCTTAAGAACCAATTCGTTTTGAGCTATGCGATAACTGAGAAAAACTGCCATCCAATTTGCACAAGCAAATATCCCATTTGAGCATGGACCTCTTCTTCCAACTTACAGAACTAAAATTGAGCGTAAAAAATGACATTCAAGGTTTAAAATAAGTTGGACACCTCAAAGGACTCTTGAAAGACGATGGGAATGAGGAAGTCGACAGCACACGCAGTTTTTCTGAAAGGTTCTGGAGCGTAGATTTAGCATCGCATGAGAGCACGAAACGTTACAACAAAATTTAGGATAATTTTGTTGGCATCAGGTACTGTGAAGAGGACATACAAGTTTTTTCCCATACAAAAAAAAGGATTGAATTTCCCGAATCTGAATGATTAGGTGAGTTAGGTAAAGCCTCTCTAACCGCGGCAAAGGCGTTCTAAAAAGAAATGATGAAGGCACCAATTTGGATGAACTCGAGGAAACGCTGAATTTATGCACAGGGCGTGTACCGCACAGGATTCACATACCTCTGAATGCAGTTCTTCTGAACTGAATCTAATACCTTTCACCTGAATCAGTTCAGGACTGAATCTGAATATAATCCATTTTTCCTGAACCGGTTATGAACAGAACCTAAGCCCAGTACTCATTAAGAATTGAGATTCTAAATTAATTTCTCATTAGATTAAGAGCCGCAGGATAAAATAAATGTTGTTCGTGTGGTATGCAAAGATGAGCTGGATCTACATCCGTTAACTGTTAACATAGGGAGGACGAATAAATTTGTTTCATATCGATTCAATTAATTGACTGGATTTTTCCTACTTACCATTTTTTGTCAGAGGATTGTGAACATTACATAACTAATTCTTTTATGACATGATGAAACATCTTTGTAGATTACATTTACCAAAAATCGGCCAGAAAAGCTCCGTCGCGCAACATTCACTGTGTAAATATTCGATAACTGAATAGGGATTAACGTAAACATTCACAGTTCTTAGAATCTTCTCCCTGGTTACTAGAATTTTCGTCAATGGGAAAGTTAAATCTTCGGTCAATATTGAGTTCAATGCGCTCACGGAAATTAAAAATTTGATTCCAATGAATCACTGAGGGAGCACATCTAAAAACTTTTTACATGAATGACATTTTACTCGCTGATGCGTAATTTTCGAGCTACTCAACTTAGCAGTTATAAGAACATCTCACATAAAAAGCAAAGGAACGGACACGTAAATATGCTGTTATACGGTATTGACGTAACGATGGGTGAGGTTAGGTAACGTTAGGCTAGTTATATAAACTAACCTAAATAAACCTAAATTAGCTTACCTTAACTTACCCAAACCGACGCTGTTCTTTTCCCGCCAAAAAGTGGGCGTGACCCAACTATATGTTATTCCTCTCTGAATGTAATTATTGTTATATCTCGAAAATAACGCAATAGCGAGCAGAATGTCATTCGTGTATAAGGTATTCCTTTAAGGACTCTTTGGAACGGAATTTCTAAGTTCCGTGAGCACATGAAAATACATATTGACCCTCGAAAATAACGCATCAGCGAGCAGAATGCCATTCATGTGAAACGTTTTTAAAACGTATTCCTTTAGTGATTCTTTGGAGCAGAATTCTTAATTTCCGTGAGTGCATTCAACTCCATATTGACCAAGTTCAATTGAGGTTGCATATGAAAGAACAGCGCAATTACAAATGCATGCGATTTGGTTCCTCAGATAAAAATGTGACGGACCCTCACTCCTAGTAGATGTTCTCACAAACAGAAGCTTCATTACTTCTGGAGTGACGTCTTCAATATTCTTAAATTACTTTTGTGAACACATTATAGAAAATATCTGTCAATGATATCGCCTAACTTTTTCAGTAAACTTTCTAAATGCAGGATATAAAATCGAAACAAAGCTCCATTTCCGTACTTAGCTTGAGAGACAGTCATTTTTGAACAAATTTGTCCAAGTTATATCACTAATGAGCTAAATATTACAACCGAAATACCAAAGTGGTTCCTGTGAGCGAAATACTTCGTTTGTGCTGCATAATAAAACTAATTTTGCTAAAAACCTTTCATATCCCTCAAAGGAATATTTGCGGTCTAAATCCTTACATTCGACATAGGATCAATAGAAAGCCGGCGACTAGAACATGAAGACTGATGTACGTGATAAGCAAGAAAATTCCGTCAATTAAATTCATTTCTCACCTTCGTCAATATGAGGCAAAACTGTTGACCATCGTTCTGATATTTTCCTCTTATAGAAAGACGCAAACCGAGACCCAAATTTGCGACACCGCTTCGTGCGCCGGTGGCCAGGAATAGAATGCTTCCACAGTTCTTTTTCTTAGCGTTCTTTTTCTGCTTCCATTTCTTGTACGAAGAAATTACTTTACGTTACGAACAAATGCTTCGTACCTACATATTAGAGGAAGAAGAAAAGCAAATATCATTGTTTGCGGTCATAAATAATACGATTGTAAGTAAGATGTCATTTACAAGAAATTTATGAAGACAATTCGAAGGGAAAGTGTCATATTTTATTAGAAATTGTTTTGAAAGCAAGCTGCATCAGTTCAGTAAAAGATCATAAAAACTATGAAATAAAAAATCAAACTAGAGTGAATAACAGACAGTTGAAAGATAAATTAAAAAAAAACTTCAATGCTGCTTTCGAAAGCAAATTTAAATTGTTTTTTGGACCTGCTATTCAAAATTTACCACAATTGCGGTATATTATGCAGGTTCAAAAAATTAAATGAAATTTCCCCTTAAATGGTAGTTGTGCTCATGTTCATATTTCAATGTTTCTAATATTATTTGAATATTAGTTTCAAATGTCAGCATTTATCAAAATGTTAATCAAACGACAATAACAACAGCACAATTGAAATCTGTTGACAAGTTATAAATATATTTTTTCTGACAACTATTACTGGCGTACAACACGTGAATTACATTCATTACATATTACGGTTCTTAAATTTGTATTTTAATTCTGTGAATCTCAATATCTGGGAGTTTTAAATTTGAATATGCTAATCCGAGCTTTGAAATTCATGCGATGAAAATTAAGCTGTAACATTTGTGATGCTGACACGGTTATTTCCCGCCAAATCTGAAATAATCTGTGCCGAATATTCGCTTCTGAAGGCCTATTAATCTATGCACAATAGATTTTACAGATTCAGAATATTAAATGATAATCATACAACGCTTGTTATCGGCCCAGAATACAAAATAATCCGAGGAAAATTGTTTTTTTAAACAGAAAACTAAATAGTGCAGAAAAAAACTGTCGACACAGAAATCAAAATGGCCGGTGTAGAACAGTTGTTATTGGCCGATAATGCAAAATAATTTATGCAGAACAATTGCTACCAGCAGATAAATCCAAATAGTCTTCGCACAGTAGACGTCAACAAAGAATACGAAATGGATGTCGCTGAATAGTTGCTAACGGCACTGAATACGCTAAAGCACAAAATGAGCTCTGAAACACCAGCTTCCTCTCCAGCCGGTGTGTGTGTGCATAGAGTTCTTGGAATACATTTACATGAAGCAAGAGGCTTCCCGAACACACAGCCACGTATTGCCATGAAATCATGCTCGTGCGATGGCTGCAGAATTCGGCTATAAGTTCGAACGATTGGATCGATCTGTGCTTCCGCCGAGAGCTATGACATTCCATTCAAGATTAAACGTTGCTGGTGCAATCCTACGGCTGATGTACCTGGTCCACATATATCTAATTATCGGAACGCTACGGAGTAATAATTGAATAACAGTTGTAAGTAGCATAGGAACGCTAAATCCCATTGTAATACCTAGTCAAGGTACAGAGTGGGGCATAAGTAACGCACCCTTCTAAAAAATGAATAATAAATAAACTATGAAAAGTATAACGATAGGATGAATTTCAAACGATAGAGGAACTCTGAAAGTTTATTTACATGCCGTATCCTGTCTACAGATACCCAGCGTATATTGCGGTAATAAATAAGGGTGCGTTACTTATGCGCCACCCTGTATTTCTAATTATCGGAACGCTACGGAGTAATAATTGAATATCAACTGTGAGTAGCATTGATACGCCTAATTCCATCATAATACCAGGTCTTGATATTCCTGTTTACCTGAACGCTACTGAATAATGTTGGACAGGCGGCTGTTGGTAACATTGAAATGCCGAATCTCATTGCAATACCAGGTCCAGATATTTCTAATTAGCGGAATTCTACAGAATAATATTAGAATGACGATTGTTTGTTAGTAGCATCGATACGCCAAATCCTGACGTTACAAATTGATGGAGACTTGAATAATGTGAATATCATTTGCTGCTAGAATTAGTGAGCGTTACGTTATAGCGTATTTTCCTCAGAACTAAATATTAATGTGAAATTATCAATAAGTTTAGTAATGCCTCACAGTCAACTACAGTAACGTCTCGTGAAGTCAGGAAAAAGTAACGATTCGCTGAGTGAGTCGAGGTAATATCAGTTTCAGCCTTGTATGGTAGAATCAGTTAGTTACGTTCACGATAACATTGCACACGGACGATTTCAGTCAAAAACCTACGTTAAAGGCAAATTTTTCCTGGACTATAATTATCTGAATCACGAAAGATATGTTAGTTAAACTATCGCTCAGTTAGTATTGGAGAGACTTTGCTAGAGTTGCATCACATCAGCAAAGGAAACCTTAGCTTGATTTGTCCAACAAAAATTTGCTGATTGTCGCTTCAAAGCACAATGTACATGTACTGTAAAAATATACATTCGTGGAACTTTCGTAAATTTTTAATTTTGTCTGGGCATCTTCCAGAGTCTTGGCGCACACGTTATGAAGAGAAAACGCTACTTTAGCATAATTTTTCCCCCATTAAAAACTCACTCACCCATTCAGTAAATAACATCGATTTAAATTCGAAAAACGTGCAAAATTCGTGATTCTCAACTCCTGCTGTTTGCTTGGGTGCGAAATGAATATTTTGCCAGTTATTTCCGTACTTTTGACAAAAAACTCATCCAGTAATTTCAAATTAAGAAGTCCATTATCTTTTTAATTTTACTCCTAATCTCAACTAAGCTGATTTCGAATTCATTTTAAGTTTACTTAACTCATTTCCACATCGAAAGCACCGTAATTCACTAGATTTTATGAAGTCACTGAGCTACCCAAACGACCAATTCCTCTCTCCCAGTCAACATAATTTGCTTGGGACCTGCTTCGACCATTACTCGTGGTATAAGCACCACTAAAAGAAAGGGCAGCGCTTCTTTAAATCACCCAAACTGCTTCTAAGACCACCCTGTTCTTTACACGCAAACAGTGGCGTACCCGGTTAGTGGAACTGCGGCTGCACCAATCACAGCCTTCCGAGTGGCTCGCCACGAAGGGCCTCTCGACTCAAGGCTATGATTTCATTGGTCGAAAGCAGTTCGATTGAATGTTGAACAATTTTAGCAATTTATTGGCTCTGATGGCGTACTGTTACTTCGCAGCTCAAATGACCAGAGGAGGAGAATATTTTAAGTGAGTTTAAGCAATAAGAAAGGATTTGAATTGTTCAAGCAATGTCTTGTGCTTGAATGTCTCATAATGGGTTAACGAAGTGAAAATTTTAGCCTTCGCATTTCACGCCAGCGTCTCTTGAGTCGCGATGCAGAGGGTCACGCTGTTGAAACTAGTGTGACATTTATGATAGGCTAAAGTGATTTAAAGAACTGCTTCACGTGCGTTACTGCATCAAAGAACTTCATAGTTGTGCTTCAGCGATTAAATCTGCCACTTAAAGGTAAGTTGAGCACATTATAAGGTATTTTAGAAGCCGCCTGTGAGCTGGAAATTTGATATAAACGTCAATCGCAATCTGGACTACACCGTGAGGGGTTTCAGAGGTCACCTGTTTTCTAGAGTCATAATATTATCACTTAACATCTAATAGAACACAGAATGATGGGCTCTATTAGTTACCTGCGTGCTATAGTGATGAATATTGAGATAGCTCGCAGAATGATGGGCTCTAGAAGTAACGTGTGTGCCACAGAGATTAATATTAACACCATACGTGAGTGAGCCCAGCGTGAGGTGTTCCAGAAGTCACCATCCACGCCAGAGCGCGAAGAGCCAAGCGCTTCCTTGGCTGCACTGCGAGCGCGGATCCTTAAACTTGATGGCCTCGGTAATCAAGTGGATCGTCTGGTACATGCGACGGATGCGCCCCGCAAATGACAGCTATTTGCGCCGCCGCAAGGTCTGCCCACCGCCAGAACAAACCTAGACTCCAGGAAGACCGTGCAAGAATGCCGTACATTTTCTTTTCGTTTCTAAAGAAAAAGTTGTGGTTGCTTGTGGAAATTAGGAGTCCCTCTTTAGTGCTTGTGCTGTGTTGTTTCATTTATACTTCTGTGCCGTATATTTTCTTTTTCGTTCCTGAAGAAAAAGATGTGGCTGCTTTCGGGAATTAGGAGTCGGTGTTTATTGTTTGTGCTGTATTGTTTCACTTACACTCCTGGATAATGATGAAATTCGGATTTCGGTATCGAACACAGGTTATAATTGAGTGAATTTAATCAGAGATTAGAAGAATTAGTTCTAAGTTTTAGTTTTTAGTTAAAATCATCAAAAAGCTTGCACGAATAATCAAAATCGCTACATAAATGCAAAATTTCCATGCAGTATCAAGTGATTTCGGAAAACCAAACGCCGTGTGTCAAGGGTCAAAGATCAGAAACTGCGCAAACGTGTGATCCATGCTTTCCAGTTCGCTGTTATGACTCGACGTCTGCAGAAATTCTGAGTCAAGAGTGCATTCATCAAGATTTCTGTTTGGCATGTTCATGTAAGCGTTTTATCTTCGTGAGACCTTTTAGATGGCCAAAAAGAAGCATGACGGTAAACTAAATTATGTTTCCCGTGCGCATTATAGAATGTCAGAACACTCAGTGGAAACAGAATATTAGAACATCTTATCGATTGCCACTAAAAAAAATTTCTCATGTGCTTAGTGGCTCAGATCTCAGGACTCCAAAATTAGCAGACTGAAAGGCTAGTTTTTGTTTGCTCCAGAAACATCTTCTCATTTTTGTTTGGTCTTTTTTGTCGTGGTGGCTTGTCAATACTAACTATTCTTGCGCATGAATTTTTCCTATCCGATGTAAATCGAAAAACCAAAAACTACAGTTAATTACTCTGAAAATGTCATTACCTTTGATCACCAGAAACGAGCAAACCAGAAATCTTCTCAGAAGCGAATAAACAAAGTCGGTCAAATGTGGCCACCTAACTCAACATGAACTATGGTGGAGTCAACAAGGATAGTCAGTGGATGCTATCCTACCCCACAGGCCTTAATTAAGTTTGGCTAATGGTTATGGGCGGTGTAACAGGTCCGTCACTCATCAAGAATATTAAGCATTGTAAACACGGCGCAGCAAACATGCCGGCCGTGGATTGAGTATTGTTGACCTCTTCGGAAGGTGTGCCGACATACTGACAGACGAGAAGGGCGTCGCCCTCTTCAACACGTTGACCGGGATGGGTTAAACTGATGTTCAATCTTCAACTCAAATTTGAAATTAAAAGTTGTCAGCAATTTAAGAAGTACTAAACATAACTGGGTCATTATATACCGTTCATTTTAAAAGATTGTTAACATTTTTCTACCGACCCATCGATGGGTCATTTCGCAAGCAACGTGATGAAACTCGATCAGAAACAAACCAAGTTTCTTTTACTGCTCCATAATTAGAATTATGACCACATTTGTCTGATCGTCTGATTAAGATTCCAGCATTTTTCAAGAGCAGTCATAACAAAAAAACCGAAAGTTCTCTTCGGCTAAAATATGATAGTAATTTTTCTTAGAAAGCCCAGTGATCATCGGTCGTTCTAATATCTGGGGGAATCATGCTAGAAAGCATGCTTCCTTTGCGCCGTCCCATCCAATTCTCGATTAAGCAGCGCAAACACAGAGGGGAAATCTTGTCCATCACCTCGCACTGATCCTACATTTGAATGCTGACGTTGGAGGGCTGGCGCGCTTCGATTACGAGACGTTCAGAGAGGCGCTGAGGAATCTAATGGGCCTCATTATGAGTCGTTAAGCTGGCACTGAACTCGAACACGCCATGCGCTTCCTTAGCAAGCACCTCTGCGTTTTGATTTATTGTAATGGTCATTTTATTGCGGCTGCAATTGATAGAGGATCAGCTGAAGCTCCTAATTCTAATGCCTTATATTTCAGCTCACCGCCTGAACCTCGCACGACACACGCCGCATAGTGGGCGCTTTGGCAGCGAAATTCTGGGTGGTCTTGTAATTTAAGATATTCCTGACGACGATGTAGGAAACGATTCAATAAAATCCCCTACATGTTGTAAGATCACGTACTTTTAAAATGTCGTTCAATAAAATAATCTTTCCGTAAGTTTTACAGTGTAAAATTTCTCTGCTATCGCAAGGTAAAATTTTGCCCAATCCAGATTGGTTATAAACGATTTTATTTTGAAATTGTTCTTTAGCGCCCTTTTGCATTTTTTAATTGTTTGATTGTGTTGTTATTTCTTCCTGACGGAATTCCATTGTCCGTGGTTATCTCGTTTGATCTTCTAATGGCTACTGAATCTCTTTAGCACTGTATGAGGACTGCTTTTTTTGCATTTTGATGTATTTAATAATTTTCCTTCAATGGTCTTGTATCTTGTTTTCTGTTCTAAGATCTACCACTAATTAAACACCTTATTCTATTGTAACAGAAGTTAATGACATATTCTCACGCGGGAGCATGACAGTGCCTCAAGGGAAATATTTTTTGCATAATTCGCTTTAGTAACTTCGTGAAGGAAAGTACGAGGGTTAATTGAGTTAAATGGTCATTGGATAGCCATTAAAATATTTCCTCAACGATGAATAATTACAAGAAGGACAGATAACAATTCCTCGTGGAAAAAAATTTGTATGTGTACATGCTTCTCATTCATTTATTTAAAATTCAATGTCGTCCATACTAGCAACTCTTATGTTTTGAAAATACTGAAAATTCATCGAAATGGTTAAAGGTGCGTTATTTTTTTGGCTAAATTTGATTAATTTAGAATGAAAAAATAGATCAAACTACATTCAAAAATACCTGAATGAAGTACACTCCAAAGTGTCAAAGTGCGGCACACAAACGTTGCAGAATGTGACTCATTAAAATAATTAATAATGTTACCTACTCAAACACGTCAGAATTTGACGTTTAAATGTATCAGGATGGGGTACACTTAGGCGCATATTTCTCCAAAGACTGACAACATTTGTTATTATAACTTCATGTTATGTCATGTCATGTTAGAAGAACATAAAATGACAACAGCAACGCGCCAAATCGCCCATTCTAGGGTTGTACCTAAGTCCCAGTAACACTAATTGCCTGTCGAGCACCATGTGATGCAGCCGTGTATTCGAATGTGCTACATGTTTTGACACATTTGAATGTGTCGCATTTTGACACATTTGAATGCGTTAAATTTTGACACATTTGAATGTGTCACATTTAGACACTTTTGAAAGCGTCACATTTAGACATATATGAATGTGCCACATTTTGACACAATTGAAAGCGTCACATTTAGACATGTATGAATGTGCCACATTTTGACACAATTGAAAGCGTCACATTTAGACAAAGATGAATGTGCCACATTTTGACACAATGAAAAGCGTCACATTTAGACATTTTTGAATGTGCAACATTTTGACACATTTAGATGTGTCGCATTTTTACACATTTGAATGAGTCACATTCAGACACGTTTGTGCGTGTCATTTGAATGTACTTCATTCATGCATATATGAATGCGATACTACATAATCGTGCGATTCTACACATTATACAATTAGGATGATTCTTTTCTGCGTGATTCATCAAAAGAATTCACGCATGGATGACGTGATCGTTCGTTTGATTAAAACAATTTATGGGGCGTGCATGATATTGCTCGGCTCTCTGTGTGAGTTAAGCCTGATTAACTGCTGCAATGGTTCTTAATGGGCAATCATATACGATTATTGGACTGGTAGAAACTGGCATACCGAAGAAAACATAAGACTGATGTTCCATATTTGGACATATACTTGAATGATGAATGATGAAATTATGTTCCATTTTTGGACACATACTTGTACTCTGCTGATAAAAATTCATGTAAAATTAAGTAGAGTATGAAGAAACAACATCGCCTCGTATGTTGGCACATACGCAGGCGAGACACACATGTTTGAGGGAGCGTATGAGATGAAAACTGACACCAACAAGCAATGAGACATTAACTTTTTAATAATATGGGCAGCGTCATCATAAAATTCGAGAGACTTGCGAATCAGAACGACGTCGTTGGCATGTAACATTTGAGTGCAAGTGTAAACTGAAGCTTGCTCTTTGCGGCACGTGTTTGCGAGGGGCGCTATATACTGTACAGCGCATATGTGATATGACGCCATGTAACGCCGACGCCAAAACGCATTTCTGGCGTGATGTCATTCAGTGCTGACACTATTAATGTTACGGTGCCACACACTGCTGACACCAGAGCGTATAGTGTCAGGACGTCATTTAGCGCTGATCTTAGAACGCATTTCTGGCAGTATATCATTCACCGCTGATACTAAAACGCATTTCTGGCACGATATCATTCAGTGCTGAGACTAGAACACATTAATGTAACGATATCATTCAGTGCTGACACTAGAACGCACTTCTGGCACGATATCATTCAGTGCTGAGACTAGAACACATTAATGTAACGATATCATTCAGCGCTGATACTAAAACACATTAATGTAACGATATCATTCAGTGCTGAGACTAGAACACATTAATGTAACGATATCATTTATTGCTGACACTAGAACGCACTTCTGGCACGATCTCATTCAGTGCTGATTCTCCTTCTTGTGTATGTAGGAAGGAAGTTACGCAATCAGAATGATGATCTGCAGTTAAATACAAAATTTTTACAAGATAGTGCGTCTTGTGGGCCAAAAAATATTTCTATTTTACTTGAACTTTATTTTTTTCAGTAAATTAAAACTCATCGATCAGCGTTGAGAACAGCTTTACAATGATGAAGTAAAATGCACGCATTTCAATACTTTCAGGTACAGATACCGAACATGGCTGTGATTATTAGTTACAATTTTATTGCTCCTTATAAGTAACCCATATTTCACGTATAACTTCGATCATATGCCACATGAAATGCTCGTTGTAAACTACTTATCGTCTTACTTGTATATGTATGTATACCTGCAAGTATGTATTCACATCGAAAAACACTCGTTAATTAGAGCTGAAGATCTTATTTGAACTATCATTTTTACGTTTCCGGAACTCCATTCTCTCATACCCAGATTACAATCAAAGGAAACTGAATGCACCAAATGAGTTCCAAATTAACATGGAATTTCAAAGGAGATTTTCTCAAAAAAGAGCTTCCATGGTCTGGAAACATATAGGAGTGAGTCAAACAAGGTCGGCAATAATTATGGCAGCGTATCTTTAATTTGACTTGCGCTGTTTGCTGTAACCGCACTCAGAACGCTTGATCTTGTACGGAAATAAACCCATTGAAGATGACGTTCTGCAACGATGGAGGAGATGTGGGTCACTTAGAGAATGCTTTATTCAAATGAAATTTGCCGATTAATTCTCGTTCCTCTGTGGAAAGAGAGGGACGTAATCAGAGTGATGATCTGTTGCTATAGAACACAGAATTTTACGCAACAAGATTGATGATCTGCTATTAGAACACAGAATGTTACGCAATAAGAGTGATGATCTGCTATTAGAACACAGAATGTTACCCAATAAGGGTGATGATCTGCTATTAGAACACAGAATGTTACGCAATAAGAGTGATGATCTGCTATTAGAACACAATGTTACCCAATAAGGGTGATGATCTGCTATTAGAACACAGAATGTTACGCAATCAGAGTGATGATCTGTTGTTAGAACACAGAATTTTATTTATTCTGAGTGATGATTTGCTGTTAGAACACAGAATTTTATGCAATCAGAGTGATGATTTGCTCTTAGAACACAGAATTTCTGAACATTGTGGGTCTAGGGGGTTGGAAACTACTAATATTTGGCTTGAACTATCATAATGCATTACTAGTGAGCATCACATACAGTTAGTGAGATACAGAAGAGCAAGAAGTAAGAGTTCTTTCATGTTGAAAAAAAACATTGAATCAAAACATACAAGCAACATTGGATAATTCACTTGCCAATCTCTGAAGGATAGGAATATTTTCCCTTTCGTAATATCCCTCAGTATGAAACGATTATTATATTTATAAGAGAAACGAAATGTCATGTTGATGCATCCCTTGTAGCTGTGATAGCTCTACATAGCTATTACAGTAGTAGCTCTTGAAAACGATCTGACTATTGTAAAGTAGTAGCAGATCTTGAAAACGATCTGACTATTTTAAAGTAGTAGCAGCTCTTGAAAACGATCTGACTATTGTAAAGTAGTGGCAGATATTGAAAACGATCTGACTATTGTAAAGTAGTGGCAGATATTGAAAACGATCTGACTATTGTAAAGTAGTAGCAGATATTGAAAACGATCTGACTATTGTAAAGTAGTGGCAGTTATTGAAAACGATCTGACTATTGTAAAGTAGTGGCAGATATTGAAAACGATCTGACTATTGTAAAGTAGTGGCAGATATTGAAAACGATCTGACTATTGTAAAGTAGTGGCAGATCTTGAAAACGATCTGACTATTGTAAAGTAGTAGCAGATATTGAAAACGATCTGACTATTGTAAAGTAGTGGCAGATATTGAAAACGATCTGACTATTGTAAAGTAGTGGCAGATCTTGAAAACGATCTGACTATTGTAAAGTAGTGGCAGATCTTGAAAACGATCTGACTATTGTAAAGTAGTGGCAGATCTTGAAAACGATCTGACTATTGTAAAGTAGTGGCATATGTTGAAAACGATCTGACTATTGTAAAGTAGTGGCAGATATTGAAAACGATTTGACTATTGTAAAGTAGTGGCAGATCTTGAAAACGATCTGACTATTGTAAAGTAGTGGCAGATCTTGAAAACGATCTGACCTTATTTGGTGCAAACTACACGTCAAGAAGGTGATATATTCAAGAAATGGATCTATTGTTAAGTGTTTCGGTATGCACACAGGGTAATAAATCCGAAGGTATTTTGATATATGAATTGCGTCATTCAAAAACTCTGAATAAACAATCCGCAAATTCACGATGATAAACGTGAATGAAATGTAATTTTCAAATTATGAAGTTGTGTAAATGTTATGTTATCGATTTATTATGTAATATTTATTACTCTATATTAAATATTAATGCGTATATATTTGTTATAGTTGGGTATTTTCGTAGAGGTAAATTTGACCCTGTGTTATTGTTGTCTGAATGGTTGTATATGTGAACATTTTAAAGGACTTTTGTTTTCAATTTCACAAATTATATATAGAGCGTGTGACTGTTTATGGAGACTCCATCTTTTTTAGAGTGCTGTTTCAGTACATTCGTATTCATCTGACATGCAAGATAGATAAAAATGTCATTTTATTAAATTTTTGGTTGAAAACGTCATTTTATTCTATCTTTCTATTGATAACAATGTCCTTTAATTCTATTTTATTCTACTTAGAGCGCTGTTTCAGTTCATTCGTATTCATCTGACTTGTAAAATTGATAACAACTTCATTTTATTCTATTTTTGAGGGTCACAGTTAACAATTGATAATGCCATTTTTGCAGGTCATAGTTAACAATTGATAATAATGTCATTTTTGCAAGGCATAGTTAACAATTGAAAACAACGTAATTTTTGCAGGTCATAGTTAACAATTGATAACAATGACATTTTTACTGGCATAGTTAAGAATTGAAAACAATGTCATTTTTGCAAGGCATAGTTAACAATTGATAACAATGTCATTTTTGCAAGTCATAGTTAACAATTGATGACAATGACATTTTTACAGGCATGGTTAATTATTGATAACAATGTCATTTTTGTAAGTCATGGTTAACAATTGATAACAATGTCATTTTTGCATGTCATAGTTAACAATTGATAACAATGCCATTTTACAGGCATAGTTAATAATTGATAACAATGTCATTTTTTCAAGTCATTGTTAACAATTGATAGCAATGCCATTTTTGCAAGGCATAGTTAACAATTGATAACAATATCATTTCTACAGGGCATAGTTAACAATTGATAACAATATCATTTTTACAGGGCATAGTTAACAATTGAAAACAATGTCGTTTTTGCATGTCACAGTCTACAGTCGAGAGCGCTGGTGGATAGACATTTTCGTTCCACAAATAAAATGGGAAATTTTTACTCCAAAAAAATTATCCAGCAGCTAAGGATTGCACCGTTTTGGGTTCAACGTCGCTGCAGGGTGCACAGGAAAAGTGGCGAGGTGCGCTGAGTGCAAATGAGTCGCACAATTAAAAGAAACTCAAAGACACCGAGCTTTGGCAGTCATTTTTTCCACGACGCTGTTGGCTGTTTAGTTAAGTCATCAACGCCGAATGCCCTCGCATCGCATTCTATTAAACCTCGAGTGCATGATTCATGGATGTTTAATTTTACGATTTACTGTAGAAATCACGTTAATTTCATTTGAAAGGCTACAAAAATTCAGCGGGACGTCTCATGACGAGCAAGTTCTCGCAAAATATTATAGGCGATTTACACGCACTTATTCACAAAGCGCTATATTTTCGGGCTAAAGCGTCACTGTGTTAGTCGTTTTCATTTTATTATACTGCATAAATTCTTCTTAACAAGTCATATTAAGGCTTAAATAGAACGAGTCTGAAGTCATGCTCTCAAATTGGTATCACAAGCACCAGCTTTACAGGGGCTAATGTGGCCACTTTCGTCTCGAAAATATTCATGATTTTGATCACGAGTTTTGTAAAGTTGAATATTAGCTTAAATCATGCAGCACGCTTCAATAATACCTCATGCGACAATGGGACAGATATGTCCGATAAGCTATGCTTTGATCGCATAAAACCTCGCGTTCAACTAAGAGTGCTTGAATAATCCTGATATATCGCCACATTTTTCACTCTGAGTGCAGTTCGCCTGCAGCTTGTATTTCACACTCCGCACGGACAAAGGTTGCGTTAGTGAATGTAAGTGCATCAACGTAGGGGCTTCGATTCTTTACCTTCTACCTTCAAAACTTTTAATAATTTTCTTTCTTCTCATTTGCCTCGGGAACTATTTAATAATTTTTTTAATTTCATCAGTGCACAACGAAAACATAATTTTTCAAAGATAATGTTATTAGTTGTTCTCATTAATGTTTCACATATTGATTACTTTTTCCACACAGTTAAAAATATTCACTGTTATTATCAAAGCCTAAGTTAATTTTTAAAGCCTTCCAAAGTGATGCATTCAAATAACGGCATTTTTGATATGATTGTGAAGTGAAGTAAAATTTGAAGGGATTATGTTCAAATCCTCTATCTTTAGAAGATTACATGCATTTTAAGCATGTTATTAACTATGGCTCATTAATTTTCATGTTAATTAGCATTCATTGCTCCCGCTCTCATCCCTGTAATGACTAATGAATGGGGGCGATGACTTATTTATTTGCTATGACCGGCACCGGCACGCGCGTTAGCTAATCTGCTGGCGGGAGCGAAGCGCACAACACCACACTTGTTCCGTCCACAGCACAACACACATTCCGTCCACAACATAACACACATCCCGTCCACAGCACAACACACATTCCGTCCACAACACAACACACATTCCGTCCACAACACAACACACATCCNACACAAAACACATTCTGTCCTCAACACAACACACATCCCGTCTACAACACAACTCACATCCCGTCCACAACACAACACACATTCCGTCCACACCACAACACACATCCCGTCCACTACACAACACTCATCCCGAATGCGCTACACAGGAGGTTGGCTCGTACAACTTCCTAACACAGACGTGGAGGAGCTCCTTGAAATTCTTCAGGGTCTGGACCGACTTCAATCACTATTTTTCGCAGCAAAAGTTCTCGATTTGAAAGTTTGCCTCTTCAGATTCTTCTGGGACGAGAACAGTGACCGCCAGCGCGCTTCGCTTCGAGAAATCCGCCAACTTGCGGCTGCTGTAAATAAGATCGAAGACATCGCGCTCTTTTGAATCCCAGTAAACAACAGAAAAACACCCCCGCCATTTCTAACTCCGTTGTTTAAGGGGATAAAACGGGCATGATTTGTCTTATTGATGGAAAACTGGAGCTATTTGGCTCGGTTCTTCAGTAGATGACGTGGTTGTGAAGTTTTTTGAAACGATAAAAAAAATTTTTAAGTACTTCATGTAATTAGGTTAATTTGAATATATTTATATAGTCATGTGAGGTCAGAAGTTTAAGCCCAGCTACATAGTCATGTGATGTCAGAAGTCTAAGCCCCGCTACATAGTCATGTGATGTCAGAAGTCTAAGCCCCGCTACGTAGTCATGGGATGTCAGAAGTCTAAGCCCCGCTACGTAGTCATGTGATGTCAGAAGTCTAAGCCCCGCTACGTAGTCATGGGATGTCAGAAGTCTAAGCCCCGCTACGTGGTCATGTGATGTCAGAAGTCTAAGCCCCGCTACGTAGTCATGTGATGTCAGAAGTCTAAGCCCCGTTACGTAGTCATGTGATGTCAGAAGTCTAAGCCCCGCTACGTAGTCATGTGATGTCAGAAGTCTAAGCCCCGTTACGTAGTCGTGGGATGTCAGAAGTCTAAGCCCCGCTACGTAGTCATGGGATGTCAGAAGTCTAAGCCCCGCTACGTAGTCATGTGATGTCAGAAGTCTAAGCCCCGCTACGTAGTCATGGGATGTCAGAAGTCTAAGCCCCGCTACGTAGTCATGTGATGTCAGAAGTCTAAGCCCCGCAAAGTAGTCATGGGATGTCAGAAGTCTAAGAACGCTCTTCACAGAATGCCAAACTGACTCCACCGAACTTCTCAATCGGTGAGTTTTGAGTTTATTGGCAGTTTTATTGGTGTTTCAAAATTGAATGCAAGAAATTTTTGCTGAGTGCTGCGAAGTTCCGTGGAGTTTTTTACGGCTTTCGGACCAGTGTAGCTACGAAGTGAATTTACATGACATGAATATATAAATGTCAGTAGCGTCGGAGAAAAAGGAAACAATTTGCAATTGATGGCAACTACGTAGCTTCAGTGATTGCAGCTCGAAACCTTTAGTCCTGAAGTGGAGTGAAGGCTGCTACTATTTTGTTCACCGACGTAATGGAGTTTGAAGGACCTTCCTCGGTCTCGGTAAATTAGCTTTCGTGAACTTCCCAAATGGAAGGAAATTGGTTGCGAGTAGATGAAAAACGTTTATTTGCACTCAAGGAAACAAATTTTTGGGTCTTCATGTCAAGTAGCTGAAAATGTGGGTGCTTTAAGAGTCCGAATAGCTGGTCTGAACCAGAATAAAAGATTTAGAATTTTATTTAATGAATGAATGAATATTGTTTGGAATCTGTTAATTCCACCCTTTCGAAAATAGTCGCTTTGCTGGAAAGTTTGCAAATTCTCTTTCTATAAGGTTCAAATGTTCAGTTGAGTTCAAATGTCAACCAGTTCCAATTCTTCTTCTACTATGATCGACCGGTGTGTTTTGAATAACAATGACTGGATCAATGATGAATATCTATTAATGATAGTAATATTAAACAATGCTTAACCTACGAGCAGTGGTCCACGTTTTTAAATTCCTAATGAACATTCGATTAAAGAAAAATGATTTTCCTGAATAACTTTTGAGATGAGAAGGAAAATATCAAAGTGTAATTTTTGCTTGAACTTGAAATAGATTTTGAACCCAACAACGAGATGCCCAGTTTTGGTATTGTGGGAGTGAACGACTTCACTTTTGCGTGAATGGAAAAAGAAGTGAAAAGATAAAAGTATTTTAGAAAATGAGTTGGTCATTTTGGCATTGATACCACAGCTATGCATGTTAGATTCATTTATAGAATCGTATAAATATGTATACTATGTTTATTTATATAAAGGTGTATATTTGTATGCTACATTCATTCATAGAAAAGTGTACATATGTCTACTACATTCATTTATAGAAAAGTACATATTATACACCATCAACAAGTACAGTGTGAGACATTCTTTAACAGAATAACACAATCTTACTTCCAAACGTAGTCGTTGCTGCTCCATTTTCCAATGAACGACCGAAGTTTTCTCGGCAGGGTTATTTGCATGAATAGTTATGATAATCTGACTTCATGCTAGAAAACATTGCACTTGTGGTAATTATTATGGTAAAGTTACAAAAAGGCGGGAAGAACTTGCTCGGATGTGGGAGTAGCCACGGTAATATGAAGTGATGTTAGGAAAATGGCAGCTTTGTGGGATTGATTGCAGTAAAATGTTTGCGGAAATGATTGCAGTAAAATGTTTGCAAAAATGATTGCAGTACAATATTTGCGAGAATGATTGAAGTAAAATGTGCGGGAATGATTTCAAATGATACAACGTGAAGACAATAGCAGGCACACAGGAAATGTGGTGGTAGCATAAAAATTAAAAAAAGGATATTTACATTGTGTCAAAAAGATCTAACGCGAGAACACTAGCATTGCTGCGGTGACATCATGTAATCTAAAGAAGATAATGAACGTATGAGAATAATAATTATTGTGGCTTCAGTTATCAACATGGAGGTTCGAAACAAGTGACGGAAATTGAAGTTAGATGATAAATTTCAACAAAAAAGAATACTCTTGCCAATCAAAACTATTATTGAACACTGATTTGAATACACTAATGATGGGTATCATCATTGTCATACCATACTTAATTTTAATATACGGGAAAAATTAATTGTACATTTTGATGAGAATTGTCATCATGCTGTAAGCCAAATAAAAGTGTGGTCATTGAACGTTGTTCGCAGCTTTGTAACACCGAAGCGATTGGTTATGCTATGCTCTACTTCTGTTTTCTAAAATATACTAGGTACGGAAATACTTGTATCAATTTATTTACTAGGAAAAACTGAGAATTCCTATTAAACTATGTTAACTGCACAGCTCTGTCTCATTTTTCTCTTGTCTGAAGATTATTGGATTGAAGAGTAGTATATATATAAATTTATTAATGAGTAGCATAGGTTATTGAAGAGTAGCATAGATTATTGAAGAGTAGCATAGAGTATTGAAGAGTAGCATAGATTATTGAAGAGTAGCACAGAGTATCGAAGAGTAGCATAGAATAATGAAGAGTAGCACAGATTATTGAAGAGTGGCATAGATTGTTGATGAGTGGCATCGAGAATTATTGAAGAGTAGCATAGATAATTGAAAAGTGGCATCGATTATTGAAGAGTAGCACAGGTTATTGAAGAGTAGCATAGATTATTGAAGAGTGGCATAGATTATTGAAGAGTGGCATAGATTTTTCATTTAAAATCCATAATTATCTCGGGCCTTCTCACTTAGCTGCTTACCCTCACTTATTATATACCTCTCGGCCTACCCTCACTTATTGTTAGCCTCCCTGCCTACCCTCACTTATTGTCAGCCTCCCTGCCTACCCTCACTTATTGTTAGCCTCCCTGACTACCTTCACTTCTTGTTGGCATCCCTGCCTACCCTCACTTATTGTAAGCCTCCCTGCCTACCCTCACTTATTGTAAGCCTCCCTGCCTACCCTAATTCATAGCATCTCCCTGCCTACCCTCATTTATTGCGTCTCCTGCCCAGCTCCCCTCAGCTCAGCCCTCGCCGTAAAACCCTCGTATATCCGCACAAATAAGCGAGGGCAACACCAGGTATTCGTTACTTGTTCTTAGCTCAGGAAGCCAGGCTAAGATTTCATTAAGATCTACTAGCATTTTGTGCAAATTTTCAAGATTTTATCAGGATTTTCTAAGTTTTTACCATTTTGTTAGGAATTTCATCTGGTTTTGTCGGCATTTTGTATTTTTAGACTGGTAATTTTTTTAGATCAAAGGAATTTATTTGAAGAACTGAAAACAACTGTGGATTTTTCGAAAAGTTTTAAGCAGTTTTAGAGATTTCTTTCCGAATTTCTTTTTTTTGAGAATTGTTTGTTAAAGAGTAAAAACACACGTATCAAAATTTGTCTTGGTTGTTGTCTATTTTTTGTACCAGCATCGTTTCGTCTCAAATTAAAAAAATTAACAATATTTTACGAGAAGAGAAATTTAACTTTTTTTGCGCAAGCTTGTAACTAACAAACAGTCAAAATCATTGCTCTAATTAAATATAGTTTCTGAGTGGGCATTCAAAATTCTCTATTGCATTCATACACGTTTACCAAACCCGTTCAGAGTTCGTAAAAGAATAGAACCAAAAGAATTAAATAGAACGAGAAACAAACTTGCGTTTGACAGGAGAAAAATATTCTTTTTCTCGCAGCGGCCTGAGCTCAAGCCGAGTTGTCTCTTGGGAAGATCCTGTTGAGGGTCCCAGACCTGACCTGAGTCGGTAGTCTCAACTGAGTCTTGTGACTCACGTGCAAAGCCATGAGTCTCAACTGAGTCTTGTGACTCACGTGCAAAGCCATGAGTCTCAGCTGAGTCTTGTGACTCACGTGCAAAGCCATGAGTCTCAGCTGAGTCTTGTGACTCACGTGCAAAGCCATGAGTCTCAGCTGAGTCTTGTGACTCACGTGCAAAGCCATGAGTCTCAACTGAGTGTGTTGATTCAGAGTGCAATCGCTATTTTTCCAACTACAACTTAGCCTCAAGAGACTGATGCACGCAAAGTGGATACATTTTAGACAATTTTCTAGAAAGACACTGTGAAGCATAACATTTCTTGTTAGCTCAATCTTACGGTTGATTTTGCACAATTTATCGTCAAGGAAGTATGTTTATTTTCTGAAACATTTCGCGGTGCTTTGGCGTATCTTGTGAAATAGATATATTTTTTCCAATAATATATACACGAATGATAAATCTTCCCACAAAGTTGCAGGAATTTATAAGAAAAGATTCATTCAACCGTTTGATGCGTGAAAGCCTCACAATAAAATTCACAAGGAAACACATTTCAGTGTGTGTTTTTAAAAATTTTAACAAAGAAAATATTAGCGAGGAATAAGGCTTTGATACGTAACATTTTATGTTAAAAGCTACATATCAAAGCCTTATACCTCGCCAATGTTTTCTTAGAATTCCCAAATGATGCATTCATTTTTGACGGCTATTGCCTCACATTCAGCCGGAAGCTTAAGATCAATTAACGCAGAAAGGTTCAGGTGTAACCTGCCCAAGAATATTACAAGCTACGTATCAGAGTCTTATTCCTCCCCATGGTTTTCTTAGAGTTCACAAAATATACATTCGTTTTTGACGGCTAATGTCCCACATTCAGCCGGAAGCTCAACAGAACGTAGGAAGGTTCAGATGTAACCTCTTTAGGTGCTCTTCACTTGTGACCATGGGTAATTCCGTCAGGGACAGAAGATCATCCAAATGCATTTCTATGCCACAGTAAAAGTATATATCAAACGAGGCCTTATGAGCTTGCCGAACTGGCGCACGTCACTTAGTATTTAACATTTTGACTGCAACGTGAACCACCGGTGGCCACGGGGGGATTTTCATAATACTGCTTGCTGAACGACCAGTAGTCACAAGCTCAATTTTAATAAACGTTGAATTAAAGCTAAATGAAGGTACGATTCAGTTAATATCTGCTACTTTTCAAAATTGCATACCACAACTGAATTTAAATTTGAGTCGAATATTGAACTTCAGTTTAACCCACTGCGGTCAGAGCGTTAATTGGACGTGAAATTGAAGCAGCAAGACCGTGATGTTAGGGTGCAGCTGCGAAATACAGTGGGTTGAGGAGTGACTTCACTGATGGAACCACAGCGTACCGAGTTCAAAGAGAAATACCAGCGAGTGCCTTTCGACAACATTATTTCTCGGTTTCATAAACATTGCTTATTTTCTCACACTCTGAGGATATGGTGTGCTTTTTTTCCCTTAAAAAGTATAAATTTTCAACGGAAATTTATTGAGCCTGGGATTTCTCCTCAAAGTAAATACTTATATTCAAATACATATTTTTATTTCAAATTTTTTAGTTAAATTTTCCCACGAGATATATTGAGCCACTGAGTCATCCTCAAAATAATGAATGATATTTATATTAAAATACAGTTATTTTAATGTATGTTATATATTTATTAGATATTTTGTCGTAACAATTTTCCCACCAGATATGTTGAGTGCAAATGAGTTTTCTTCAAAATAATTGTATTTTAATAAATATTTTTATTTGATATTATACCTAGAAAATTTCACAGGACATATATTTAGCGAGTGAATTACCCTCATGATAAACTGGAATGACAAAGGTCTTCGAACCGAATTTATTCCAAAACCTGAGGATGCGCGTGACCAGAAATGCTGGAACCTGGTTCTGAAATTGTCACGGCTCCGAGACTCCCTGCGCTGAGTTTGTGAGAGGAAATGTGTTTATGGAACAAACGATGTAGCGGAAAGATAGCGTAACGGCTTCAAAATATCGCCTCTCTGCTTTGGCTAAATCTGTCAGGTTTGGTGACGGAACCTCTTTGAATCACGGCTGGAGAAGAGGCTGATAAACCGCGCTAAATCAGATGGCGGAAAAGAATTTCGAATGCTCAGAACAGACGTCGAGATGTGCAGAATGGAAGCTAGAGCTGTACGGAAGAAGTCGTTTCTCTGTGTTGAGTTTTGAGTAGTTTTAACCCTGTATTATGCAATTTTTTGGATCATTGTACTCATAATACAATTACTGTTTTTAATGTTACCACAACCTAGTCATTTCATTGAGTTGAATGTTGAATTATTTCAACCCTGAATTGTCTGATGTTTTGATTATTTTACCCATAATATAACTACTTTTTTAGAATGGTACTACAGCCTACGACCTAGTCATTTCACTGGGTGGAATTTTGAGTAATTTTAACCCTGTACTGTCTGTTGTTTTGTTCATTGTACCGGTAATAAAACTGTGGTTTGTAAAATAATACTGCATGAAGTTGACACAGATACTACAATAAGGAAGGAATTGCCATTGTGCATGGAATTTCAATAACATATTAGTGCACAAATTATAAAGATGGGAAATAAAACATTTCATAGCTCCCTATAGCATTTGGACTTTGAAATCCGTTTAGAACTAAAGGGTTAGAGCGAACGTGCGAAAGAAAAAGTAAATTCGTAAAAAGGAACCTTCTACTCGTTTTACGAGCGTCGTAAATCACAATTTTCTAAAGTTCTTTTTTTTTTACATAGAATAACTTGGAAATTTGATTTGTAATTACCTGGTTTTTGTTTCCATCAGGTATAAGTTTATTAAATGAGTAATGATTGTAATATTATGCCCGATTTCTCTCTCTCACTCTCTCTCTCATATATCTCTTTAGCTAGAAAATAAGAGACGAAACAATGTTGTGATTCGCATTGTGCTGTCAGTATTACTTTTATTTTTACATGCCAATAACAGTCTAACAAATTATAATTTAGCAACATGCTGTCAATATGAATCCCATTTCAGGAATGATCTATGCGGACAAGATAAATGTGGACAAGAATGATCTTTGCGGACAAGAGCGTGGAGTGTGAAAAAGCACACAAAATGTTTGTAGATGACTGAAAGTCTGGCAAGTCATTCTTTTTCAAAAATTCATCGTATTTTCTCATTAAAAGCTCGGTTAAAGGTTTATTTCAAGCTTCTAGAGAACCAACCAATATATGAACCAACTTTGACAACAAATGCTTTACGCACTGACCTTGCATCTTATCGAAAACGCAGCACTGGTCTTAAACTACAAATGAAATACACTTATGCTTCTCCATCCTATGCGTTGGAAGCACGAGTGACATCAGCGACAAATTTCTTCCCCTCAAACTAACATCGACTCTCACCATCAGAATCCATCATCTTGTTATCCATGCTGCGGTTTTAACGACTTGTTTGTCGGTAATTCGTCTCAAGTACTGCGATAATTCGTCTCAGGAGCGACGATAATCCATCACTGCGACACCCAATATTCGCTTATTAGAGACGACTCCTCTCCTAAAATCTACCTTCATCAATTGCGACGTCCCTCTTGCTTCCGTATAATGGCGCCGACGGAGTGACAGTCGACACGTGCGTGGCGTTGATTGGTCACTCGACTCTGGCTTCCACGTTCGGTGGTTGGTTTAGGTTGGGGGTGCGGTTGTGTGCCCTATTAGTGCGTAGGAAAATGCAAGGTGCAACTATACCACGAGATCTGCCGACATATATCGTCCACCCAGGTGCAGTTTGAGAGGTGCAAATTAAGTGTTTATCGCTAAATTAAATATATGAAAATGAGTAATATCCGTTTGTAACCTAACCTAATCTCACACCAGTTTGAGATGTACAAATTAAGCGTTTATCGCTAAATTAAATGCATGGAAATAAGGAATATCCATTAGGAACTAACTTAACCTCACTCAATAGCGAGGTAGATCTCATGCCATAGTGTGGTACACCTCACGACAAAATTATTCAGGCCACCAAATGCAAAAAGGTGATTGACAAAGTGACGACTCCGATGCAATTATTGCTATTCAATATCAGTGTTACTGAATAAGATAGTTGAAGTTAGGCCGAATGAGAAGTTAGAAACACTTGGGAGAGGTGAAAAATGAGAAAGGTGATACATAGCTCTAAGTGACAGTCATGGAACAGTCATCGGAATTGAACATCAGAGACGGAGGATTGATTTGACTAGTTGTTGGTATGGAGTTCTTACCAAGTTAGTATTTTTTTATATGATGCGTTCTCATGAATCCGGTAACGGGCTCGCAATTTAGGCGGCTTAGTAGCGTTGATAAGATTCAGATAATTCAGACGATGATCGATGAATGTTTTGCGACTCATAAACAATGAGTAATTTTTTTTTCGTTTCAGAGCTGTGGTACATTCACTAAGCTGTTGAAAAATGTATCACAGGGCCAATTTTCAAAATGAAAGTAAGCAATTGCAGGAGAAAAAGTTGATCTGTCGAGTTACCCAGAGAAGTTGCATGACATTGTAGTTCAATGAAACAATATGGAGTATGTAAATGGAGATCTCTTAAAGAGTTAAAGACTTCATGGGAGCGTCAAATAAGCAGTAAATTTATGAAGTACCAAAAGAACACCGTAAATTAGAGACCGTCATTCCGTTGCTGGGAAACAGCTCTTTCATCTTGGCTTGCGTAACTTCAAATGCAGTCACCAAAATGAACAAAAATTCAACTGCAATTTAATATCCACCGCTGATGCATCGTTCGAAAGAATAATTCTTGCTTATACAGAGCAGAAACGAGTTAACTCGTTAAAGTACCAAACAAACACGGTAAATGACTACGAGTTAACTCGTTAAAATACTAATGATAACGGTAAATGACTACGAGTTAACTTGTTAAAGTACCAAATAAACATGGTAAATGACTAATATGAGTTATTTAAGCATTAAATTATGTTCATACTCAATAGCCGAATTTATGTACCTGTCGATCAAAATGAGGCATTCTATGTGGATCAATGAACAGTGAATCAGGTGAGATCGTTATAATTGAATAGTTTTGATTTTTCAAACATATCGCTCTTTAGCACCAAGCGTCATCAATTTGAGCGATTGAATTATTCGAAAGAGAGAATTCGAAAGTTCAGCTACGTTTTTTTCATGAATTTTGTAGTAGCTAGAAGAGTTGCAGTTGAAACTTGGTACTCTTTTATGATCTTTCAAATAATTGTTTTTGGTGCGAGTTATTAAAATGTTTCGCCGTTACGTTCTCTTTGACTATCTTAGGAAATTTTTAGCCAGCTGTAAGTACATTTTAATGGAATAATTAGTTCATAGTAAGAATAGTGGAATAATTTTGTACTACGGTACTTTCGAGCGAAACAAAGCTTCTTGAACAGTAGTTGTTCTAACTGGAAAAAATAAATGAACGAAAACCAATAAAATACTGAGTGGCAGAATAAATAAAGCGTGGCGGAATGAACAATCAATCAAAGAACATGGAACAAAAAAATGACAGAATGGTTATCTTGTCAAACAGAATTAGATGAATTGCTCACAACGAGTTGAATTTGCAAATTCCCATGAAGATATAAATTTTCCATGATTGTAGTTCGACTTTATTCTACATGATTTACAGATTACAAAAATTATGTTTTTTTCATTGAAGTGTTAAAATTTTGAATTTGAAAATCTCAGAGGTGAAAAAATTCAGATGGTAAAAATCTTGTACTGTATTATTTGAAAATTCTCTTTCAGCTTTCTTCGTCAAACTTTTTTCAACGCTTACGCGATCTTCCAGCCCTTTTATACGCTTTTGAATTCACTACCAAAGATTTGGAGAAGAGAAACAGCCCACCAGGGTTGGATGTTAAAGAATCTTTGTAAATTAATTTCCTTTTAAAAGTTCACCTGCGAATGAATTCAAATCAAGATCTTTTTTTACTTTCACCATTTCACTGCTCAGTTGACAAGTATAGGGTTTCAAAGACAGGATCTGTCTTGAAGAAATATTTGTACTTATGTTTCCACAGGCCATAAACATATATTTTCTGTTAAATTTGAAAAAGTGAGCTAAAGGAAAAAATTCCTTGTTTCGAAGCCTGAGTATCCGACTCGAATCTCAAACCTTCAAGTACCAAACAATCACAGATCTTCCAAGTTTTTATCCAATCCTTACTTCATCATTCCTTATCATGAGAAGGAATCTCTCCTTAATGTATCGTTAGGTTCAGATTTTTCGTTTCAAAAAACACATTTTTTCTACGCCATCCGACATTTTTTCTACGCCGCCCGTTTTCGAGCGCTTTTATTTGCGCGTCACCAAAATTTAGCAGCGAACACCGCGTTTTCCCAGGCAAGTTCTTGAACAACGCTTGTCCCGGAGGGCCAGGAAGGACAGCTTGGGGAACTTTCCAACTGAAGCAACTTTTCGTCTCGTAAATCTAAAGTTTACGTTGCGTAGTGTTCGGCACAGTGTCAAAAGGGCAATTGCAAGTTATTTTGGTATTATTTCGTGAAGTTACTCGGATATTTAAAATGTGAAAGGAATTTTAGTATCTAAAAATTGATTTAATTAACGTTGCGCGTTTCATTTCGTTTTTGTTTTTATTTTGCTGGGTTGTATCTGAATACAGGAGATATTTTTCTGAATTATCTGTGTGTTGTTTTCTTGGACCTCTTACTGATTGAAATCTTGTTAAAGGTTAGCAAATTGGGGAATCAGAATAATTATCTCAGGATTTTTCCTCATAGAATAGTACAATCATTACGTATAGGGGGTTTTCAACTGATTCTTAATCTCCTAAATTCAACTCATGAATACTATCCTCCAGCTATGAAGGAAACCATTGCACAGTTGCATTAACTGTGCATTAACATTAACTAGTTTTTAACATTAAAAACTAGTTACATTAATCACTCATTTTGGTATTGCAAATATTTATGCCTTTCAAATCTTATAATTTCCAACTGATGATCACAGATTTTCCACAGTTCTTGAGAATAATTAACATCAACTTCCGTAGAAGTGAACAACCGCTCGAAAAGTTTTAATCTTGAAATGAAGCGAAAGGAGGGTTTGTTTCTTCAGGGCCCACATATTTCTTGGCAAATTATTTGCGGCATACAACTTCCGTAGATTTTTCCATTCTTTGCATCCTAGTCACCGGGCAAGTTCTTAATTACACCTCCATTTCCGGGAAGATATATGGACGTGGCTACACGGCCCTAAACGTCCAAAAAATGCAGAATCTGAAGAAACAGTTCTTTATTCCAGATTTTTGTTCTCTTTAACGACATGGTGACCCCCCTTTTTTCGTGAAGGTAGAGAGATTTAGAATCTCAAAATGTTAAGACCTTTGTGTCCGTTCATTAATGCATATTCATAGTATTCTGACATAAGGACTATAGGCAAATCTGGCACAGCAGGTACCGTGTTTTCGTAGCCTATACGACTTGCAGCGTCTGAGTCGTTTCTCTTTGTCATGGAGGTTCGCTTTAATAAAATGCGATAAGACCGTAAATGCGATGCGAGTGACTCCGTTAGACTGCGTGCAACAGAACGTAATATTCGGAAATTTTCCTTCATTCCGTTGCTAGGAAACAGCTCTTTCATCTTGGCTTGCGTAACTTCAAATGCAGTCACCAAAATGAACAAAAATTCAACTGCAATTCAATATCCACCGCTGATGCATCGTTCGAATAAATAATTCTTGCTTATACAGAGCATCTATTTGCTGGAAGTGAGAAGTAATATATAAGGAGGCTTGAATTCATATTTTTGCCTTCAAGAGTCGTTTTCACGATTAAAGTTCTCTCTCCTCTGGAGTGAGTTAGATCTACCTTCATGAAAGTCTCAAGCAAGTAGTCGAGTATTTAATCGTACCATGATCTTTATTGTTCTTTCTTGCTTCATCGTAAATCATTTTCTTCCTTTGTCAACGGCTAAGTTTTCTTCCCATTTCCGTTGCTTTAAAATTTCTGTCCATATATGTTACATTAAACGACAAAATTGCCTTCCTTTATCTATGACACCAGTTTTTTCTGCGTCTGCCAAAAGCGTATGCCTTATCCCATTCAATTCAGTCATTTTTTCTTTTTCCGCTACACCTTTCATTTTCCATGGCATGAAATTAGTGTTCCATATTGATATCTTTTCTTACACAGCGTCATTGTTCTTTGTTATATTTTTACTGATATCCTTTCATACAACTGTAATAATTATTCTCTAAATTCAATTATTAACTGCTAACTATATAAAAACAAAGGAAAATAGTTACAATGATGGGAGTACTTCTTGCTAAATGGGGGTAACATTCTCTCTTTATGCCTGCAAATAATACATTCATCTTTCAACTCTCTCTTTTTTCACTTGCCAAAATCAAGTTCCGTGATTTCTAAAATTCCATTTGAAAAATTTCTAAATTCTAAATTGATTTCTAAAATTTAAAACGAGTTCAAAATTCCATTTGAGGTCGTGCGTCAACATAACCTTGAAGACATGATCTTTCATTTACAAACGTAAATCAGTGCTCGAATTTTTTACAATATAGAGATGGTCCATCTCATCTATGTCTCCAATTAGGTCGGTTTCATTCATGTTACGGAAGTCTCGGACCAACCTGCCGGGCAAAAACTTTTCCCATTTGATTAGTCTCCTCAATTTCAATGCATTTTTGGGAGTATTTTCCGTAGAGTTGCAAACTGTTTGCTAGGAGATATCCTCAAAGTCTTTTTCGTAGGATGGATCTCTACATGTTCTTAACACGTAAACGTATTAATTTCACAATATTTTTTCGCTCCGTGAATTAAAAATACTGAAAATTTCCCTGCAAATATGTTTTCACCGAAAATAGGGTAGAAAATGGTAAAAATTTTGGTTAATCTCACTAATGCCATAACGGCGCACTAATGCCATAATGGCTCACTAATGCCATAATGGCTGGTTATGATGAGCTCAAATCGAGTGTATGTTCCGTGCGACGAATTATTTACTTTTTATCTAACTTACCATTATTTCAATTTTCATTGCGCCAAAAGTACGTTATTGAGCCTATTCTAAATCTTAAAGGGCCTAAGATTAATTTTAGGTTTTAATGGTTTCTCGCTCAGTAAACTCAAATCTTTCACATACAACATCTAGGTTAAAATCAATTCATACAAATCTTCTGCAAGTAGATTGTGCATTTCTTTTCCAACTTTTCAGCTTTGCGAAATAGTTCAAGTACATCAAATGTTAAAGTAACAAGAAATTCACTGAACATTTTTTCATTGAAATACTATACAGATAAGCAACATAAATTATTTTCTTGATATAAAATGAAAAGACTAAATTTTTGTACTGTGATTTTCAACATTCTTTTTGTGTCTGATGTAGCTTAAGTATTATATTTGTTTTTTATCAATGAGGCTGAAAAAATTTCTGTATATTTTCAGCCTGAAGATGATGTTTGCACATTGAAACGTCGCGTTTTATAGACTACAAAGGTGTTCAATTTTTTCATGATTGACAGTGTTTCAATAAAAAAATTGAATGAATTTCTTCTTACTCTAACATGCGAGGATATTGAGCAGATTATGTATGTTAAAATAGCCTGTCATGAAAGATTTAAATTCATCCTTCACAAATTCCCTACTGTAAACCGCTTTAATGCTTTTATTCCCAGCCTAATTTGAACCACAGCGTGATCGTTTAAGTTTACTGGCAACTGGTAGTTTTTTCACTCTGATGTCGGTGATAACGGTAAAATTTTGATAAGATGGATAAGCGAATCAAAGCCACAATGCAATGCCATGATTATAGAAACCTTGATTTTTCAACTATCCGTTTCAAAATACAACGTTCCTACACTGTTTCTTCTTTTCACCTTCAGAAAAATGTCCACGAAACACTGGAGTTGAATCTTTTATTCTTTCATTAGCTGGTGTCGCGTACATGCCAAAAAATGTGATTCAATGCAGAGCAGGTTTGCTTCAAAATATGGGAAAATAAGTCAAATAAAAGTCCAATAAATTTGAGAACATCGGAATAATAGAAGCAACAAGTCCTATAAGTTTCTAATGCCAACCTGGTCTAAACGAACAGGTACCTTCCATAGAAAAAAAACAAATTATCACTATAATAATATTCCTAAACACAATGACCAGTCAATACAGGGATAATTGAAGAGGCAAGTCCCTAAACGTTGCCAAAGTCAGTCCCGCTTTAAAATACTAAAAGCAAACTAGAAATGGTCCGTAATCCAAGCAAAGGAGAAAAACAGGTCACAATAACGTTAACGGCGGTCCCGTTTTACTTAAGGGCAAGTCTGCTGTGAGCAAATTCTGTGAGCTCGTCAG
>JACJUY010002450.1:69464-107315 GCA_014220935.1 Platorchestia sp. MABIK | reverse complement strand
TACACCTGCCCCAGAACTACACCCGGACCAGAACTACACCTGTCCCAGAACTACACCTGTCCCAGAACTACACCCGGACCAGAACTACACCTGTCCCAGAACTACACCTGTCCCAGAACTACACCCGGACCAGACAGGAGTGTCCGCGCACTGGTCGGTTGTGCCGCCGCTGCCAGCAAGCCACAGCGCAGAGCTCGAAGCAAACACCGAGTTTGTTTGAACTAAAAGCAACCACAATTAGGAGCGTTAGCACTCGGAATGGTCAATAGCGCATAATTGATAAGGAAGTAGAGCTGTACTCGCTCTGACGGCCCACCCTTTGATGATAATGTGGCCCATGCCCCAATAGCGATCTATCATATTTTGAAAGCCTGAATTGGTTCTCAAGGTTGAAATTAACGTGCGTAGTTTAAATGGGTGGAGAAATCGACTTGCACTAAGAAATAAAACTTTCACTTAGAAATGGAAATGTTATGAAGTGTTTTATTAAACCTGAGAGAGATCAGTCAAAATACGCTTCTAGAATATTGGTTTGGTGGCTTTGACTTCATTTTGATGCACACGATGCTTTTCATTTGAGCACCCAACTATGTATATAGCTTTGTCAATATGTATTCACACCCTTATTGAAATAAGGTTTTCCTGCTTTGTGTTATGTGGATTCTTTCCGATATTCTCTGATTTGTTTTTCCGTTTCATGGTTTAATCCAATTTTTCTTGCCATTTTTCAGAACTCGTTTGCCTTCATCGTGAAAAAAATGACGGTTTTTTACCGACGGGTGTTTTTAGGGGGAAGATGCTGTGGACCGTGGAAATAGTGCAAGCAAAACAAAAAACAAACAACAAAGAAATTGAGCCAACTAGATGATCAGAGTTTCAAAACGCATCTTGTATAACCCCTGAATCAAATGTAACATTATTTTAACTACACCTTTTCCACTTCAAATTAATCCGAGTCAAGTTCAATTTAATCCAATTCAAGCTCAATTTAATCCAAGTCAAGTTCAATTTAATCCAAGTCAAGTTCAATTTAATCCAAGTCAAGCTCAAATTAATCCAATTCAAGCTCAATTTAATCCAAGTCAAGTTCAATTTAATCCAAGTCAAGTTAAAATTAATCCAAATCAATTTCAAATTAATCCAAGTCAATTTCAAATTAATCCAAGTCAAGTTCAAATGAATCCAATTCAAGTTCAATTTAATCTAAGTCAAGTTCAAATTAATCCAAGTCATATTCAAATTAATCGAATCCTAAGCTTAGTTAAAAATTGACATAATCACTTGTTAATTTGAACTTGTTTGTGTTAAATATGTATCTATTGGATGTGATGAGCAAGACAGTCGTTTTTCCATTTAGCAAGGAATACATAAAATTTATGCAATATAAAAACAAGCTGTCGTAAAATGTGGTGAGTATCCAGTGTGATTCAGATCTTTGAGCGGTGTGAAGGATGCAAGTCGATTATAAAAACTTTGTATTATACTCCTCATTAAAGTTGTTTTAAAATTCTACATTGATGACAGTGTGCATACATTCAAATATTTATGTTCATTTGGTAATTTTATGTTACACATACACGTAGTGTCGAGGATTTATTTACACTTATACATATTTATATGCGTGAAATTCCACTTTCTCATATATATATGTATGAAATCATTTACATGCAAATAAAAAAAATTACTACCGGACGATTTGTATATTTTATCTTTAAAAAAAAACATACAAATGCGATTTACTGAGTACTAATGTACGATTCCGTTTGATTACAATTTATATGAGTACATTACTACACAGAAACATTCCTGCGTTAGCAAGAAAAATGTTGCCACTGCTCTCTAATATTCATCTTTCAATGCGGCATCTATCACTGTGCATTTTTCTTCTCGTGTTTTCTTTATTTTCCTCGCTTTACTCCTCTTCTTACTCCTGGGCGTATATTTTCTTGATCTTCACTTGTTTCATAGTTCGTTGATTGGTTGTAGAGATCCATCTTGAGGGAAGCGCTGATTCAAATTCAATGAGAAACACTTTCCTTCTATACTCCTATATTAGCGAAATCGGTACATAAGATACTGAAAAAGGCATTTTTAAAATTATTTTAATGACCGATAGTGCAGAAGACAACATTACATACATAAAATCCAAATGTATTCCAATATTTGTATATAAAATTTGACTGCCATTAATTTAAATTTGACTTGGGTTAAATTGAACTTGACTTGGATTAATTTGAACTTGGCTTAGATTAAATTGAACTTGACTTGGATTAATTGAACTTGACTTGGATTAATTTGAACTTGACTTGGATTAATTGAACTTGACTTAGATTAAATTGAACTTGTCTTGGATTAAATTGAACTTGTATTGGATTAATTTCAAGTGAAAAAGGTGTAGTCAACACGCCCGTCAAAAATGACGGGATTCTATATTTCCCTAATAATTTCCTTCCAAATCTGAATGACAAACAAAGATATACGTCCTGATAGTACCCGCGATAAAAATAGTTTCGCACTTGTGCACTGATGAAACTCGTATCACAGATACGGTCACAGAGCATCCTTTAAAGCGTCACAGAGAGACGGAAGAAGCGGACACCAAACAAATAAACATACGACAGTCATTCTTAGTAGTAGATTACGTCCTCAATTGATTAACAATGATTTTTGAGAAAGCCCGCAAATTTTTTCCGATTGCTTTACTGTTTGAGCCTGGCAGAAGAACATCATTTTAGCTAAAGTTTTCCGCTGGGTTGTTTTCAGATGTTATAGGAGAGAACTTATATTTTCAAAATCCTCTTTCACTCAAGTATCCTACTTAAAAAATGAAGATTCTCCACATCATTTTCTTACATATATTACATGTAAATCATGAGCATTCAGTTAACATCAGGAAATATTATTTGGGACGTATAGAGTCAATTAGTTGTATCCTGTTCTTAGACTCTGTGAAAAGATCATATGAGTTTCTTGATTATTATATCTCAAGATTTCAGAAACACAAAGCATCGTTAAAATGGAAATAATTTCAAAATTTAATTGTTTTCGATTACTTGCGTGGAATTCCAGCGGAATTTTCGAGTGGAATTAAACGCATGGAAAGTTTTTTTCGTAGATTAGATACGCGTGAACACCATAAGAGATTCCCTACAGTAAACATTCGTCCCCAAAGACGTCTGAAGCAGATCCTGCCGAGAGCTTCCACTGATACTTTGTTGTGTTTTGCGGGATCCTGCTCAAAAAAAATGTTGTAATTTAAAAGTGACAATTGTTTAACAAAAATTATTCCATTGTTCATCTTTCATTTATTGATTCTTTCATGTTTCTGTTGAAAATTTTTTAAAAAATAAATTTCAATCGATACAAGAAAGTTTCAACGAAAATCACAGATGTTTGCAGTCAGTTAATTAAGTTGTAGACAGTTTATTGGCGAAGTTAATTAAGTTGCAGGAGGAAATGATAGATTATCTCGGGAAACAACTCACTTAACATTATTGTTTTTTGTCAATAATTGATAGATTAACATGCAACTAGATTCATTTTAATTCAGCGCCGTAGCAGTGATACCAAACAAAACGTGATTAAAACACTGTTTCTCTCATCAATTTTGTTCCAATTTCATCAATTCAACATTTTAGTTTTCGTAAGGTTTCCTCCGAGCAAATAACGATAACGGCAAATAACGGTTCCTCCGAGCAAATAACGATAACGGCAAATAACGGTTTCCTCCGAGCAAATAACGATAACGGCAAATAACGGTTTCCTCCGAGCCTGGTCAGGAACTGTTAACTTTTCAGAGAACAAAAAGCATGCACTCATTTTCGTAAAATTTCCAAATAATTCAATTTTTGAACAAATAGTTCTAAAATATAACTGAATTTAAATTTTTTGTAGAGTGCAATTTTAGGCTCATTGAACCTTTTTCTATTTTATTCGAATCTGCAAGTGGTGTTTACATTTCATCCTGGAAAATATAAGTACTTTTTCAATAGTTCATAACTCTACAGAGTAATGAGCATCAAAAAATAGGAGACTCTTTTCTGCAAAACACAATACAAGCAACACTAACACATCACGCCTACCGATTTTCCCTTCAAGACATTCCAACACAAAAGCGCAAACAAATACGAGAAAACCTCGAACTCATAGAGTAAGTAATTAACTAAAGACCTCAACCTAACAGTCCTACAGAATTTCCACAAGATCTTCAGCTACGTACGCGAACACAAAGAACCCGACGTTGACTGCTTCTTCGGAAATCGGAAGCGATGATAAAAGCCATTATTGACCTCCGCGCGAGTCTTTTAGGAAGTTTACCGGCGTGTCTTGGCAGGAAATCAGAAGCTGCAGAGGCGCGTGTTTGCACGGCCTCGGGAGGCCATCCGTCATCGGCGGGCAAAGCCTCCCTGCGCCGCCATCAATCTCACTTTCATGGGCGTGCTGCCTCCGCCGCGCGCCGCCGCTCGCCGCCGCGGGGCGAGGCTCTCGGAGCTCGGACGGCCGGTTTTTGGCCTAATTGTACTGGAATGCGGGATGATGTTTCTGCATTTGTGAGCTCAAGCTGTGCTTTTTTATGCCTGGTTTTCTACATTTGAAGTTTTTTGGGATTTGTACTGGAATGCGTGAGGATGTTCCTGCATTTGTGGGGTCTTTTTTACACCTAAGGTTTCCTTACACCTTGCGTTTTTTTACACCGGGTGTTTTTTCCACCTTGTTTTCCACATTTGATGTTTTTTCCGGAAATTGCAGTAAAATGCGTGAGGAGTGTTTCTGCATTTGTGGTCTCGTGCTTTGTTTTTTATGCCTGGTTTTCTACATTTGTGGGTTCTTGCTTGTTTCTGTACATCTATTTTTTATCTTTGCATGTTTTTGTTGGGTTCCTACTTATGGTTTTTTGCATCTACTGTCTCTTCCTGAATTTTGACATCAGTTTTCTACATCTCCCAGGCTTTTTTATCTACAATCTCTTTTTTGATTTCTGTATTCAATTTTCTACATCTACAGGCTTCTGTTGGGTTCCAACATCGTGGTTCCTATATCTGCGTGCTCTTAATGTGAACGTACATTAGGTTTTCTACACCTACAGTCTCTGACTGAGTTCCTACACTTGGATCTCGACTTCCGCGGTCTCTTGTTAGACAAGGAGAGACTCTGGAGCTTGTGAAGGACATTCCTTGAGAAAGATCATTTCTTGGGAAAGATCATTTCTTGGGAAATGTCACTCCTTGAGAAAGATCATTCCGTAGAAAAAATCATCCCATGAGAAAGATCATTCCTTAAGAAATATCATTGCTTGGGAAAGATCATTCCCTGGGGAAAATCACTGTATTTTCCAGTATATTATTCCCCCGCAGTGACGGTGCAGTTTTTACTAGCTCTCGGTTAAGCATCCAGTTTGTGAGTATTGCGGTTATACACATGGAATTAGTCTGGCTCATATGTTTCATTCAACTGCGAGCAATACAAAAAATGTTTTAGGTGATAATGAAATTTCTAAACCATAAAATTTATACGAGGTGTATTTCTTCACATTCACGTCAACCTCGCCACAATTTTGCTTGGAACTAACGAGAAAAATCCTATATTTCCAGAACATCAATATTCAAGCATTTATATTCATGTTACTTTTCAATAAATAGTAATAATAGTAATGATAGTGATAGTGATAATCTAATTTCCACAACTCAACAAGAACCAATTCCAAGTTGCCAACAAATTATAACAGAATAACTTGAAACGTCATTTCAATATATAGATAAATTAACCTCGTAAATTTTTACTGAAATCGTCAGCAGTTTCATCCCATACAAGCACAAATTATGATTTGTGGATCCTTACGAGCCAGTTGCTCTTCTTTTTATCTCTGGAAGAGCAATTTTGGATGCGATGTTTTTCTCCATGCACTGACGCTCTGAAATGCATCTAAGTTTCATTCACACAACGGATATTTTGAGCTCTATGTTGATTTAATATTTACTAAAGAATGAAATTCTGATTTATTTACCCCATTTCACCCGTTTCATTGAGTTAGAAAAGGCTAGAATAGAATGCTGCGATTTGAATGGATCCCTATGGATGACACTAGGTTATTTTGTGTTACAATTGAACATGTTATTGGTGTGCTATTTGTTTCATATATAAGTATCCACCACGTATATTTAACTTTGACTCAATAATAAAAAAGCCAAAGCAAATTGTTCTTTTCCTGTTAATAGCATCTCTCCATACTTCTCCAAGATTACTAAATCTTCCGAAATTACATCAGAAAAGAACAGAAAAACACGAAAAGCTCAACACAGTCTACATTGCCTGCTACCCAATTATTCTTCCAAATTTCGAACAATCGCTGAATTTAAACGCCTGTCAATACATAGAAGAAGAAGACCCTTTTGACTCCGAATCGTTGGATGTGTTTTAAAATGTGACACGATTGGACCGATCAAGTGTTTTCAATTACGTCATAGACAAATTGCTTTGAATGTGCGACGGAGCAACAGCAATTGCAGCGCCACACTCCACTCCGTTGCACTGAGCATCACCATCACATGCACATCAATAAGGGATGAGTTCGTCGAATTAATCTATAAAGGAAAACATTTTGACATCGTCTTCTGTCTGGAGCTGCCAAGGGGATTGGACGATCAGAGGAGTCACTTCGTTACCGGAGCTTTGAACCAAACATCCATTTTAATGGAAGGCGTTGGGCAGGTCAGATTATAGATCAGAGTGTGTTGTGTAAGAGGCGAGCGCGTTCAGGGAGATATTCCAGTGCAAAAAGTGAATGGAAGCGAATGGAGAAATTCGGATAGAACATTGAATGTTTTTGCAGTTAAATGAAATAATAATTTGGGTTCTGAAGATGAAATTAATGAAATGACTCTTTGAAGGGCCATGTGTCCTAATTATTATCTTGGAGAAGTGTTTTGAATTATCTGCAGGTCTTTGCTTGCTACACTGATAATGCTAAAAATTAAGTTAAAGCGTTGTCTTTATAAATGAAACGATATCAGTTCGCTTTCACACGTTTGTAAGCGCTATTGGGGAAATGAGAGATTTCTATAAAAACTTTTCTTCCTAAAAAAGAAGTAACAACGGCGATATGGTGATAGCTACCACCCGATTTATACCACCATAGTGGTATTTACTACACGATATAAAATACTATGGTGAAACTTATCTACCTATATTGACCACCATAGGGATATTTACTACCTGGTTTATAACACTATGATGATACTTATCAACCTACATTCACCGTCATAATGATATTTACTACCCTAAGGAAGAAAAAAAGAAAGAAGCCCCGATTACATCCTTAATAAGTTGATATCCAGCATTTATTATATTTGTTTTGCCTCAGTTCATAGTTCATACTCGTTTTTTTTATCAACTGCATGACGTTGCATATTTTGTGGTACAACGAGTAATTCATCGCAATTGTTGAAATTCTGCAGCGTTTGTTTACGGTTGAGCGCCTGTACACCGGCACTTTACGCTTCTATTACTGTATAGTTAAATTCAGTTCATTTTGAATGTTTCATTTCATCCTTGGTGTTTTTCGCCATCGATTACTATTTTTTAACATTTAAAGAGAGTTTTAATAATCTTCATTGTATTTAAAACTTACCGGGAAGAGTTTTTCTGTACATTAACAGTGTAATGAATTGGTTTTTAGATAATCTTTACTGGTTGCAGATTTTTGTTCATCTCAGGTGCGATAGGAATTCAACTGTCGCAATAACTATTGACAACATGGTCAATAGTTCACGAAAATTTAGATTTTTAGAAATGCGGCAAAAATGAGCATGGTTGAACTCATCAGAAGGATGGAACTAAGAAGCGCTTTGAGAATTTTCCCGACTATCAGACCTGTGAGAAGTGCGAATATTCTGAAAGTCATGAGAACTTAGACCACTACCTGAATAATGGAAACTACACACACTATGACAGCTCTAAAAATCATCGGACTAACCTGGAAAGCTACTGACGATAAGTATAGAAGCCACAAAGCCCGTTCAATGCATTAGACGAGAGTAGTGCAATAAAGAGGAAGACACATTTGGGCAGCGGGTGGCGGCAAGGAGCGGGCCGGCGCTGCCATTATTGGCGAGGTGTCAGGGGAGCTCGCCGATTGCATTAGCATCGTCGGCGGCCGCAAAAAAACAGTCCCGACTTCACCGTTCCCTGAGAAGACGTTCCAAGATGCCTTGGTCGGGACGAAAAATAAAATGATTTTGGCCCGTTAAAATGTAAAACAGAGGACCGGCGAAAAGTTGGGTGCCTTATTAAATTAATGCTGATAAAGTTAGGCCGTCAATATTCTGGTTAAAATGTTTCACCGGTGGATGGATTATGAGAAAATGTTTAATAATTTTTATTAAGCTAATGTTAGGAAATGTGTGTTTTGTGTTTCCATCGAACTGGTGTTATTAGTTTTCAAAGTTTTAGGTAACTTCAGATATTGGAATAAATAAGGATGGATTAGGAGAAATTGCATAGTTCTTTTTAAGATAATGTTAGGAAATGTGATTTTGTATTTTCATCGTGCAGGTGTTAATAGTCTTCAGAGGAATTCTTTGGTGAATAAAATTTTTAAAAATGAGGATGGATGGAATTTTTTTTTTAAATGTAAGGATTGTGAATATTGGGTTTTCATCATAACTTTCTGATGAATTTTAAGGCGACGTAAAATGTTGTAAAAATGAGGTCTGAATTATTGAAATTTCTTAATAATTATTTTGTTTGGTATATTTGGTTTTATGTTTTCATAAATGGTTGAACAATTTTTTTCCTTCTTTCATCATTTTCAATTGAAATGAGTTTTTTATATGGAGGGAGCTTAGGAGTACGACTTCATCAACGACACTTAGATCAAATGAACAGTAATTCGGGTACTATCACTGCTAACGAAAGTTGATAACTGATATTGTCGACCGTAAAAAGCGCTGCATTGCCTACTCATCCGTAAAGAAGGGGTGAAAACATACGCACCATGTTCGTGTAGCATGGGAACTATTCTTCTGGAAACTGACCCATTGAAGCGTCAGTTAAAAAATTAGGTTGGAAATTATAAGACAAATGATATGAAATTAATTTAGTTTGATCGTCTTTTATAGGACCGCGAAAAATATTTTTAAAAATGAAACACTGTAATACAAATTCAAAGACAATTACATCGACATTAACACGTATTGCGCAAGACCGCAGCACGACATTTAAAGTACTTCAAAATATTGTATGGGCATCAGCAAACTCGAGATGCATGTGTGACAAATACCAGTTGTGCTGTACTGAAGATATAATAATGATGCGGACGCTCATCCTCTAAGTCTAATCATTGTTAAACTTGTCAGAACTTCTTACTCTTCTGATAGGTTAACATCGGAGCCTCGCAGCTTTTTATCCAATGATGCTAAAATTGCTTTTTAGATATTAAATGTATGCATATTTTTTATTTGTAACAATGAACATGCTCGTGACGAGCCATTTTTTCTCAAATTTTTTAAAACTTTTTTATTACAATTTTTCAAGTAGACAATTCATTCCCCAACATATCCTTACTATCTGAACGTTCATTATTTCGTATTCAACTGACGAAATAGCTCATAACATCTATCACGGTCGCAGCTTCTTTTTTTCTATATAACTTTGACCATATCCCCATTGTAGGACAGTCCTTCCAATAGTAAATTCTTAAATCTGGTCGGAGCCAATCCCTCTCAATTCTGAAGTCTTATTAATGCTCAATTATTAGAGATGGCTGTAATCAATCTCATCCAGTCTTTGAGTACTTCCATGATAAACTCCCTCGAAGTCAATCCCTTTCAATTCCAAAGTCTTATTGATGCTCAATTAGGCAATCCAGCCTTTATCCATCTCTTTCAATTCCTAATTTGTTTGGTTAATCTCTTTCACTTTTTATTTTTCCCATGATCAACTCTAAACTTCCACGCCACTCGTATTTTTCCAGTACCTTAGGCTTTTTTTCATAAAACTTCACTATTGAATGTACTCCAAACGAAAAAATAACAAAGATCTAAATCTTTTCAAAACTATTCTAACATGACTCGAATTTGAACCTTTAAAAGTTCTTTCCACCATAGTACATGCATTTAAATGACATGTGTCTTTACTACCCTTCCGGAGAGCCGGGTGGTTAAAAACTGAGACGTTGCCGAGTCATTTGGTGGGGACTAACGAATCCCTTTTGACTGTTCGGAGGAGCAGTGTTGAAAAATGGCCCCACTGCGCCTCCCTAATTGGGTGAATAACTCGTTTTTCATCACCAAAACAGAAATGGATTGACGAGGCTTGAAGAATGGGCATCGCCATCAATGGCCGTTGATGTGCACTGCAAATACTATGTACAAATTAAAACTGAGAACATGAATAGGTTAAGATAATTGAAGTGCTCGGAAAAATCAGGAAACTGGATACGGAAAAAAGGAAGGAAATGGGAATTTTTCTACTTAACTGTTAATAAAACGCCAGATTCTTTTAGCAAAATAAATGCACCAGTAAATGTAGCTTCTGAAATCAGTTATGTTAACCCACAGCTAGTTTCAAATGATCATATTTGGTAGAAAATCGTAACTGTAAAATTTCATGAGACAAATGAATTTCATGCGACACGAATAAAATCCATCATTACAAATAATTTACGACGCGAATAAAATACTAATAAGTTATTCTATTGATAAAACAATAAATCGAAAGCGTTTTTGAGAGCAGCTAAAGCATCAGTTCTGTAAAATACGAAGTATGATCAATACTACGCAAGCAGAACATCACGAAAAGAATGGACACGACAGTATTCTATTTTGTGATGTCTTTTAACTTAAAAAAGAATCCAGCCTGAGGCAAGCAAAGGGTTACGCCGGACAGTTTAGAGCTCTTTAACAATTTCACAAATAGGAGAGTTCATGTTTCGTCCATTTCAAGCAAAATGAATTTTAGCTCCTTCTTCTATTTCATGCATGAAATAGCCCAGCTGAATGAAAACTCGAAAATTTTGTGCGCACGCAAAGCCAGACCGCTTTTAGATTCATGGTTTCATCCCGTCTAGTATTTCACTAACATTATTGTATTAAGTTCACTTGCGGATATAAATAAATTCCTGTTGCTAATTTTTTGTCGCATTGACTTGAAGTTCGGCTGTCTTAGGCATTATGCAGAAGCGCGGATGAAATCATGAGTGTCATTTTGCACACTTTGTACACTCAGTACATTTCTTTGTACTGTACACGAGTTAGAAAATATCTGACCCGTTGAAGAACTAGGATTGGGTACCTCCTAGTAAACGAATTAATCTTAAAATTACCTTTCTATAGGCGATTTTCAAGCAAATACAAATGATTTTTGATGAGGGATCACTGGCACTGATTTAGAAGAAGTCAAAATTTTAAATAAATTCCAAAAATTTGTCTTTCATATACCAACAAAATTTCTAAGTGTTTCTAATTATAGGCGGCCAAAGACATTTTATAACTATTCATATTTGCTGCGAAATATTCTAGGCGCGGAATTAATCACAATAATGTACAAAATCTCGGTGTACGTAAACACACATGAAACTTGCACCAATGTCCAAAATTTTGCTTTCATGATGATATCATTGAATTCCCATCAGCAAATTTTACAATGCATGACTGTAGCTTCAGCCGAGTTATGCGTTCAAATTAACTCAATCTCGGCAAGTGATGCAAATTTCTAAATTAATATGCGTTTAAATAGAGGGCCTTTTTACTCTCACAACACTCAATCTCGGCTAGTGATGCAAATTTCTAAATTAATATGCGTTTAAATAAAGGGCCTTTGCTCCCACAACACTCAATCTCGGCTAGTGATGCAAATTTCTAAAATAAGAGTACTTTCACTATTGAAAATCATTTTTCGAGGAACTTTTCTGAAGTTTTGAAGCGCGTCAAATCCAGGCCGATATTATCAGAGGCCAAACTTTTGCAATTTTGTGAGACGTCGGCTCATCTTGACGTACAAACCAGCATGCCTTCAAATTGCCTGCATCCTCGTACTGAAAAATTACTGAACGTGATACATATCCTTCAAGTAAATGTCGAATACTCGCCCTGAAAAATAACTGAAAAATAACATATCCTTCAAATAAATGGCAAATACTTGCCTTGAAAAATTACTGAACGTGATACATATCCTTCAAAGAAGTATCGAATGCTCGCCCTGAAAAATTACTGAACGTGATGTAAAATGAAAACTTTACATACCCTCCAAAAGCTGATGAAATTTTTGAATCTGATTTGAGATGAAAATTTTTTACAAGCTCCAAAAACGTGCCAACATTTCTGAACAAAATGTAAAATGAATACTTTACATATCCTTCAAAAGAGTATCGAGTACAAGTGAAAAGTTTCGCGAGAGGTGAACGTGTAACATCATTCAGTTGAACTACTGCTGCCACAAAGAATGAATAAAATATAAATAGAATTCAGTTTCCTCTCACAGTATTTATCAGTTTCAGTATTTATTACAGTAACAGCTATCAAATTAAATGTGTCTCAGAACAGCAGGCGTTTTACTGCAACAAAACAACAATCTTAAAAAAAACGAGCCGTAATTTCAGTAATAAATGCACATCAGTTCACTGAATCAGAAAGCAATTCAATATGGGGAGCAAAATCAATACACTGTGTGGTAAAGAACGGTGAGTGATATTTGAAATTTTTTTGACGTTGTGCATTGTTTAAACTATGAAAAAATGTATGGATTAATAGCAGGCGTACTAAGTCAGGGAAACACAGCGTCTTTTTATTGATCTATGATGAAATAGTTTTCAACACGTGATGAAGGCATTACCTTTCCGTTGAAACGATTAGAACACGTTTAGAAATTGTGAATTGTTTTGAACTCGTGTTGAACACGTTTAGATCTTGTTTTGAAAACGCTTTGCACGAGTCTAAACCTTGTTTGGAACTCATTTTGAATATGTTTTGAACTTTCTTGATGTAACTTCATTTAATGTTAAATGCATGTTGAAATTGGCTAGAATATCAGATTGTTGAATGCTAAAACGACTATGACTTCGAACTTTATATACAAAAAACATTCGGTTCATTAGAAAAATATTTCATTAGAGTGTTTTATACGCTTATACTCAAATGTTTTTACTAAAATTATGGGCCTTAAATCTCAATAAAGAAAATGATCGGTATTTGTCCTCAAATAAAGTAAGCATAGAAACGTTCCCAGTATTTGTGCACAGGCATAAATGTTTAAATACGCAAACAGTTCTAACAAGTCGGCCCATAAATGAACTCACAATTAAAAAGATGTGCTGGTAATTGCAAAATTCCGCTCCCTATATAAAGTGCCGCAGCACAACGGAACAGAAAAATACCGACCGACCAGGAAATGGAGTAATTTTCTGAACAAATCGTACGCGAGCGCTGAGTCGAACAAACAAAAGAACTCACAAGCACATCCGAATGCTTCATGTGCGCTTTTATCTAGTGATAAACTATTGACTTTTCCACTAGTTTGTGTTCGTTTTTTTGGCGCTCTGCTGCGTATTTCTAAGTTCAATGAATTTAGAAGCGCTGACTACACTCCCATCAGTAGAAGAGTAAATCATCGAATTTGTGGATGAAAAGTTCCGTCTCCCTTCCACATTATTAGAATCTTTCTTTTGTATTATTGAGAAGCAAAGAAAGTTGAAGACGATTTGAGGGATAGTATTTAGGAAGACGTCTCGTAGTGATAGTGAATGTCGTTTTTATTCTCAGAATCTCTTGAACTTTACCCACGAAAACAAGTTCAGAGTAGAAATAAAAAGCCCTTTCATAACTGTAAAAAGTGTTCTTATCTTTCTTTTAAATTAAATCCTGTTGCAGATCTGAACACTTTGAAAAAATGAATGCATTCCACTGATGTTCTTCACTTCATTGCCCATACGAACAACACTGGTTAAGGGCAAGCAGATTCAACTGCATTAGAGAGCAAGTGTTGCAGCGTGATTCGCAGGGCGTAGGGTATTCAACCAATTTATATGTAAACCCAGTAACGCAAGTTCTTGTAAGTCGACTTGTTGAAGCACGTAGCGTAGCCAATTCTGCTTAGAAAACTTACGCTGCCGGCTGCACCTTTGCGTATACGTAAATTAGCTAATTAAATAAAAAATTATGTTTATAATAATCTCAAACTTAGATACTCAAGCGAATCGACTTAGCAGGATCGTACTTTCCAGCCCTTAGTCTTTTAATCAACTTTTTTGTATTCATAAAAATAAAAACGTTTGATACCAGTTTGACATTCTATTCACTGATGTTTAACCACTATATTCAATAGAGATTCTGTTTGACACAAAGAATTTATTCTCGCCTTATCGATTGCTGTAAAAAAACAGTTATTTTTAAAAAGTCTAAAATCAAACCCAGGGATTTATGAGGTTCCCTTAAATTGATTTAACTGTTATATTATTCGTCTCTTCGTAAAAGTGTAGCACAGTAGAGTTGACACAGTTCTTAGAGTTATCCTGCTATTTTCAGTAAGAAATGCATCATTTTAACCCAAGGTCTATTTATCTATTCAGATGCAAATAGTTGAGCAAAATATCACATTTTCTGAGCGAGCAGCCTTGCTGCATTAAGTCCGGAGTTCAAAGGCTCAATTTAGCTCCTTTTGTCTATAGTGAAGCAACCATAAAATTTTACGACCCACTAAAGGTTGGAAGGCTTAATATTCGACAAGGTGTCGGCAGATCGTGAAACGAACATAAATGGTAAATTTTTGCCCGCATCGTCCATGCGGAGAATATTTATTTAGAGCAAGAATGAAGTTGAAGGAGAATCACAAAAGGAACTTTTCGATGTAAAGGGGCTGTGCTCCATGTTTTCGTTACAGGTAGACTACTTACTTTGAATTCTATTTCTTCTACATGCATTTAGCAAGTGCGTGACCATCGAGGTTTTTTACGAGGCAAAGGAAGATAGATAACAAAATTCTGAAGCTAAAAATAGTAGTCTCAGGTTCATGCGTTTGATATTATATTCATACGCTTGATTTATGCGTTTGATATTATCGATAAATGTGAAATTCAGCTACCTTTGTACGGTATGCAGCAACACGCGATAATCTGATGAAAACGATGAAAATTTGACTCCCATCATTTCTAATTTGAAACACGAAACAAAAACTAAATCCTGCACCATGGTTTAATTTACCGAGTGAGATTACGTAGATTGCGATCAAACAAGTTACCTCTTGACCTTAATCGAAAGTCTACCGGAAATTCAAAAGCAGTGAAAAATTAATATCCACTTCAATTTATATAAAAAATATTGCAAGTTCTTCACTTCCAGATTCTTATCAAATGAGTTATTTAACTAAACTTGCTAGGGGAGCAAAACTACCGTGAAAATGAAATCATCCGAATCAGAATTGATGCTTGTGAAATATATACGTAAAACAGGAAATGCAAGCGGTTTGAGAAATGATCTTCGTGGAATATATATAGTATAACAAGAAATGCAAGCGGTCTCAGAATTGATGCACGTGGAAGATAGAGTAAACCAAGAAATGCCAACAGTCTCAGAAATGATGCACGTGGAATATACAGCAAAGCAAGAAATGCCAGCAGTCTCAGAATTGAAGCACGTGGAATATACAGTAAACCAAGATATGCCAGCAGTCTCAGAAATGATGCACGTGAAAAGTACAGCAAAGCAAGAAATGCCAGTAGTCTCAGAATTGATGCACGTGGAATATAGAGTAAACCAAGAAATGCCAACAGTCTCAGAAATGATGCACGTGGAATATACAGCAAAGCAAGAAATGCCAGTAGTCTCAGAATTGATGCACGTGGAATATACAGTAAACCAAGACATGCCAGCAGTCTCAGAAATGATTCACGTGGAATATAGAGTAAAGCAAGAAATGCCAGCACGAACACAGCAGCTCCAAATGGCTAAGCTAGTAAAATTCGTGCTTCAAGCGAGGGTGAGCAGAGCTGAGGAAACCCATTTGTCTTCTTGCCTGAAGTGCAGCGAATTATTTCAGCGCCACATAATGTTCTGGGAGACAAAATTGCCGCAATTAGTCGAATTATTCATTTATTTTAGGGTCTCTAGATTGTAGAGCTCGCAGTTAGTGCATGGATTGGTCTTTCATTTGAAAATTTCTTCAAACGTTCTAAAATAGGTGATTTCTGTTACTATGAGTGAAAATTATTTAAACGATGGAATAACTTCACTATTTACGCAGAGCAGAGCATTTTAACAAATTTTTGGATTCATTAGAAATGCAATTCTTCTATGACTTACGTACAGCCAACAGATAAGAAACTCTTGAGTGCTCATGCCGAAAATAATATCAACAGAAATCAGACATATTATCATTCATATATCTGATAATAAAGCATACATTCCTTATGAATATAAAAAGAACGAATCGATTTTAATTTTGTTTTGTTTATTCATGCATTCACCCGCTGACGCCCCTGAAGTCTATATCTTATGGTTTGATTATCAATTTAGGACCACCATATTGAAAAATATTTAAAACCCAATTTGATTGTACTGAGTTTCACGTGTCTACTTCGTGAAAATAAATCTGTTTTCTTTTATTTCATAATTCTTCATCTAGGTTTCACCGTCATAATGTCAGAAAAGAACGCACTCAAATACGCAAGTTTTACAGTCTGACAACGTAATGATCCTGCTAGGATCATGACAGACTGAAGACCATTGACCTTACGCTATCACGTCTATTGGTGTGCGCTACTGTAGTGACTCATGAATCGCTCAAAAAAAAAGACAAGTGTGATTATTTAAAATAAATTAAAGCTACTCAATGACCCTTGAAATGTGATTCACTCTACACTCATTATAATTCTTAATAAGCAAGTTTGAATGCTTGAAAAAATTCTGCTGTAATTCTTTACCTAGACTCTACTTTCTAGCCATGGCTTCAAAAAAACACTGAGTGTGTTGAGCATTAAGCAGTGTCCTGTGGGAGATTTTTAGTGAATTTTTTAGTTTTTGTTTACACTATTCTGAAACAGATTACTGAAATAAATGTGAGTTCATACCACAGCGTCACACGACTTGTTGGAAATTTAGGATATTCTGAAATGATGTATGATACAACCAACATTCGATTCTTATGTGAGAGTTTTAGTAAGCAGCGTGCGAGTGAGTATTTCCTTACTAACGCGATATCCTGACAACATTTTGTTGTTTATCACCTCACGTAACATAAATATGAGCTTGCGTAAACACTTGCTAAGTGTAGAGTAAAACAGGAAAAGCATTGAATAATGAATACTTGAGAACTTGAGGGGCTAATTCTCAGACTGCTTCTTTGGTCCGATCCTACCCAGACACAGGCGCTACTAGTAATGGACACGCTTCGGAGCTTAGTCACACACAGACATTAACAAAACGCTCTGTTCTCTTCTTTTCCCCTAACACCAGATTACTCTTAAACCCAAACCTGAAGCATCTGCTCGTCGAATGACAGCCAGTCTCTTCACCTGAAGCGACATGGTGTCGAATGGCAGCCAGTCAGTTCCAGGAAACATCTGCCAGTCTCTTCACCGGAAGCGACATGGACAAAATAAAGTTCAGCCATTAAGTGGCAGGTATTCGGAGAAAAGCACAGCAAGGCTCTTCACTTTCTCATCGAATTCATTCAAAATCATAGAAGCATAATGCTCTCTTGAAAACACTCAAATGGTTGAAGTAGTTTCTCAAGAGCAGATGTTCATTGCATTGAATCGTCCTTATAATATTATTTTGAATCATTGTAAGCATTATGTGCAAGGTTAGTTGTGGTGAGTACTGAATTGCGCTCCATCAATCGCATTAAAACGCGTTCATCATCCTCTAATAGCGCTAAGCTTATTTTTCTTGCATAAATTGCGGTCTGAAACTGAGCAACTGTATGATCATTCTCCTCCCCTTTATTTGTGTATTCATGCTGTTTCGGTTTAAATTGTCTGGTCATTTATTTTTAATTTATGAGATTGAGAGATACTTACCGTATTCAAAATTCAACCACTTATTTTTCTTCGATCTATTAAGCACGTCGGAGCAAACTAGTATCTCAAGTTACGTAGCACACAGGTATCTCAAGTTGCGTAGCATGCAAGCACCTCTAGTTACACTTTGTCCATAAATAATGCATTTATATTTCGCTTCCCATCAGCAAATCGACTCTTAAGATAATTTCTTCTGTAATACTGAGTCCCAGCTCCTCAAGCCTCGTCTGCAATCATTTGTCTTCCGTCAAACTCTCGAAGCCACGGCACTCAATAATTGCTAACTGCACGCATTCGTAGTCCTTGACGAGTTTGTTAATTAGCACTGAACTCTGGGCGAGTGTGTAGTGCATCATTACACGCTAACTACTTGTGTGAGTGCACTTTTGCCTCGCTTTTGAAGTGCCTTCAAGCTGTGCATTTCAAATTCATGTTTTAGGTGAGTGAGTCTCGTGACTCGTGTAAGTCTTTATACTGAAGTTTCGTTTATGAATTGAAGCCCCGCTTAACAATACACTGCCCACTTAGCTTGGAGCTCTTACATCTGAAATGGTTCGCAGAGTTATACGCTTATATGCTTGTCATTTTTCAGTTTTTCGTTGTTCTGTTATTTAAACACAAATTATATAACGAAGGAAATAAGAAGTTTGCTAAGTGAAATTTACATAAAAAGACAATCAAAATCTATGTTTTTAGGTAAAGCATTAATTTTCGTCAAAATATGAATTTAGTAAAAGTAAAACAGTAATAAAATGAAAGTAGTATTTGCTACAAATTTGCCAGGTGATCTGCTAAAAAAATACACAAGTGGTGATGAGCTGAGTGGAACACTTCCTTTCCGAGCCAAAGCGTTCTCTCCTCCATTCCATGATCAGCTCCCGCGGAGTCTCGCCAAACAAAAACTTCGTTTGAAGTCGACCCTCGTCTCGCTCATACTTCATCCTCCTTCTGTTAAGCTTCTAATTACTGCACTTACGGAGCTCGGGATCAGATTGTCTTGATCGCTAATGAGAACTATAAAGGAGATCATCTACTTCGGCCTTGTTACAATGAGTTTTCTTTCTCGCTTATTTTCTAGGCTGGCTGAGTCTAGAAGGCTTGCCTTCTGCGCTTCTCTTCCGCTGCTTTCATGAGTTTTCGTTTGGTCATATTGAGCACAAAGTTTGATTGTGCTGCTATTTGCTGCAATTAGTCTCCGAGTTTGACTTCAAGAAACACAAGATGTCTTCCTATACGCTTAGAAGTTTAAGACAATTTCTCAAGCTTGAAATGGAAAACTTTTTCCAAGCAGAATTCAAACCAAAATATCAACTGTCTTTGAGCAGGCTGTGGATTTGTAGCGCGTTTTCAGTTGAATTTTAACAATTTTAAGTAAAAGATGAACGTTAAACATCTCGCATTAAAATTCATACCAACATGTCACTATTTGAATGCAATCCTGATAAATTACATGGGCTTAGCAACAGTAACTTCAAAAAAATTCTCCGAAGCAGTTATTCAATTTTATTTTATCATTATTGTTATCTAAGTAGATATTTGTGAAATGTTAATAAGCTAGACAAGTTTTGCACCCGCCTGCTGCGCGGTGAGACACTTAACTACTGCTTCAAAATTCCGTAGACTTGAATGCTGAGATAAAATATACTTAAATATTGGTTTCAAAATCCGTAGACTTTACCACAGAATTGAAAGTTATTGAAATATTGGTTGTGCGTTCCGTAGACTATAAAACAATAACGATCGCTTTAAAGTGAAGAATCATGTTTACATGCGAATTCCTATAATAGTCACATTTTTCAGCTGCTACGATCTGCAAATTATGTTATTTGATGGTATATATCAAAGCTGAATTTTATAATTGTAGCTATTTAGCATTATTTGATAATACAGTAGAACATTTCCAGGTGAATTATAGTTGGTTAACATTGTTTAATAATACATTAACACAATTCCAGTGTAACTTGAATTTGATTTAAGCAATAATTTTCCGAAACCAATGACATCTGTTTTCCTTCATAGAGAAAGGATCTTTTTTTTACAAATAAGCGGCATACATAAGCTACATTGAATATTTCTCGGTTTATGAAGATCTGGGGCGTTGATTTCATTCATTTTCTGCTTTAACGCTTTTTCTGCTGCGAGTTATAACTAAATCTTATTGAACTCACGAGTACAAAATTTGAAAAAAAAATTCTGACAACATCATTGGTTCGCTTCATGAGAAGAGCACAAAAAAATCAATCCCTAAATATTTTAATTCCAATGTTCAATCCCTAAAAATTTCAGTTCTTAGATTTCAATTCATAAAAATTGCACCCCCTAAAAATTTCAATCCCTAAAAGCTCTCTTTCTTTTGAGGCAGATGGTGTTGGTTGATTTTTCTATAAACATCAAAGTGTTCTTAAAATAGAGGCCTAATATTTATCAACCCTGGAAATCTAAAACTATGAAACTGTGTCAACTTCACCATAAATTTTTCTGACGTTATTTTCATTTGAATTTCTTATTTTAGACACCTTAAATGCCCCAACCAATGGTCGACATTACGGTTTTACCTAACGATTGGTAAATAATTCTGACCTGATACTGGTTCCTGATATTGAAGTAATTCAAAAACCTATGAACATACACCTGTGACAAAACAAGTAAAAGTTTGGTAAGCTTATACAGCTTCGTGTACTTCAGTTACGAAACAAGCAAGAGTAAGGTGAAACTTGTACGACTTCGCTTCATCAGTTACAACACAAGAGAGGTTTTGAAGACACTAATACAACTTCGCGTACATAAGATTCCAAACACGAGAGATCTTGAAAAACTAATAAGGCTTTGTGTAAATCAGTGACAAAAACTAATACAACTTCGTGTACATTAGTTACCAAACAAGAGAGATCTTTTGGAAACTAATACAACTTTACGGACATCAGTTACATAAACCAATACAGCAAGACAGATTTTTGAAAAAACTAACACAAGTTCGCGTAAATCAGTTACAATCACTAACACAATATCGTTTTCGTCAGTTACCTAAACCAACACAGTATCGTGTTTGCTAGTTACAAACCAAGACAGATTTTGAGTTCTCGCCCTCACAAGACGTGTCGAAGTAAGGAAGAACACTGCGACACCGCACTGCAGTAATAATTGTAGCTGGCAATTACGCTGGGAAGCGCAGCCTCATTTTGAGCAGCTAAGCTCTCGTGATAATTTATAGAGTGAAGCTAGTAGAAATTAGGACACTGAATTAGGCTCACGCTAATGGTTGCCGGTAGCGAGCAAATGGTCGCGATGGAGGACCGATAAAGTGCACTAAATGATCGTAAAGCTCCACATGCCTTAACATTAGCGCCTCTGGGCCAGTCTGAGTCTGGATAATGGAGCTCTGCTCTGCCATTCTTGGCCGGAGACTCTTTCTTGGGCACCATGTCTGCCCATTGGCATGCGGTGTCACAAGTGCTGTGTTTGCTGTGCCTCCTCGGCGCGTCCGTCATGCATGGGGAACAACTTTTCAAAAAATTGCTCAGAAGAAGGTAAATATGATAATTACTGTAATTTTATTTGTAATTTAATAAAGAAAAATTAATTATTAAGATTTGTAATTTAATTGATACAAGTGCTGTGTTTGCTGGGCCCCATCGGTGAGCCTGTGGGAATAACTCTTCAAAAAAAAAACTTGGACGTTAAATTACTTAGATACAAAATAGCTTATAAGATAACAGTGTGAATTAGATAAATAATTACATACGTGGTTTAGCGAATAAGATTTAATCATCGCATGCGTTGTCAAAAGTGCTGCATTTGCTGTTCTTTCTCGTCGCTTCCGTCATGCAAATGGGAATAAATTTTCAAAAAATTGACTTTGCGCAGTTTTAATTGGGGTTTCAATTACTCTGTTATGAACTAAATAAGATTTCGTTATTTCGATTCGTGATTTAATTGCCACAAGTGCTCTATTTTCTGTGCTTCTTTGTCGCTTCCGTCATGCAAAGGGGATTAAATTTCAAGAAATTACTTAGAACAGTGTTAATTGGGTTTTTAATTTCATTTCTAATTAAGAGAGTAAAATTTAATTACGGGATCAAGTCTGAACTCAAAATTTTAATAAATAACGATTAACGAATAACTTATGCAAATTTAAAATGAAGCACAACTTGCCAAGCACATCTGTATTTACAAATTTGTATTTTTGGCAATAATGAAGGAACTTATTTCATCAAAACGGTAACGAACCTAAACTAATTCGATCATAATAAAAAGTAAAGCCAAAACGATACATCTTTCGTAGTGGAGTTTTGGCGAACTAAAAATTTTGTATATTTCCCTTAAATAAAATGCTATGAAAGAAGCAGCCCTGATTTGGACTATAATATCTTCATCAAATGTGTTTAAAACATTTATGTTGAAATACTGCTAAGAAGCACAGGCCATTATTTTCAGCTCAGTCACTTCTACTCGAGTGCCTGCTCAATTCGCGCTCTGGCAATGTTGAAAAGCGATCTGAATCTTCATAGTGCATTTGATTCAAATATTCTGCCTCACTGCCCAGTGATATCGTCTGTGGAACAAGAAGGAAGGCTCCATTGCTCCCTCATGAGACACCTCGAACACGCCTGGCATCCACTTGGAAGTTATGAAAAGCCAGATTTTTCAAGTCACTGACGTATAATAAAGATCAGTGAGCAACACAAACGTCTCAGTATGCTGACTGCGTATTGGTACATATATATTGGTACCAGCAGGTAAAGTGCTCATTTACATACCGGTGTAAACGAATGGCCTTGCAACTATTTTATTAACATTTTCGAAGTAAATTTTAACGTGCTAGTTAACGTATTATCGTACAACGATAGTTTTTACTTTCAGAAACGTTAGAAATGTATTTGAGCTGGTTAGTCGATTTTGCAACACTGCTTCTTCCAAACTACAATCACCAACCGTAACAACCGCACACACGTAGTCAACATGTAAAACGCCTCTTTTGCCTTCACTGCATTATAAATTCAAACCCTTCATAGGGTTTTTGAACAAAATGTAAAACAATGATCAACTGTCCGGTTTACATAGAACATTTTCCGATTCACAGTAACCATTATTTTTTTATTATGTTGTCATCTTTGTCAACCGTTTATGCCAAACATAGACCAAGAATCAACTTTAGGAGAATTTTTTTACGAAGCATTAAAGATCATTACATTTCAGTGCATTGAGCTACGTGTAGTTAATGCTAAGCACCATGCACCATTTAACCCTACAGAACGTTTCCTGGTCTCTGCAAACATGCTTCAATGTCAGCACTCGCGTTTGCTTGCGCGGAATTCACGCCAAATGCGACCCTTCCTTCAATTCTGGAGCATTTCTTGAGCGCGCTAAACACTTAACTAGCATGCAGGTGCCGGCTGCTCGTGCGCAGTAATTAGGCCCATTTTTAGGCAGGACCTGTTGGCCGTAAGCGCCTCAATAATGAGAGGACATCTGCCCAGGTGTCGGCTTCGTAATGAAATGAGCATTTGAGGCACTTAAAGTCCTACGATCAGGTCCATTCATTAGGCTTAAGTGGCGCATCGTTAAGGTGCGTTGCTGGAACTCTGTAGTACAGCGGTCGGAGCTGCAGCGAAAGATTTCGCCTTCCAAGCATCTCATAACTTCAGCCTGGATGCGCAGTCCCTGTGCCAAAAGCTGGAAACTCTGCCTCTTATAGCGCTCGTCGAAAATCAAGAATTTCTTGGTGTTATTGCTTAAAAGAGTGATGTTTTGCAATGAAATTTGTTTTACACATGGTTTTTTTTAATTGCTCATAAGTAATTTCTCTTCAGGAGGGTTTTTTCAAATTGAAAAGTTTTAAATCAATGCTGAATAGTCTGCCTCTTCTAAAGATGGTCGAAAATCAACAATTGCTTGCTATCATTTCTTAGGAGTGATGTTTTGCAATGAAATTTGTTTTATGTATCGGGGATTTTTTAATAGCTAATGGTTTATCTCTCATGAGACGAGCTTTTCTTCGAATTAAAAAGATTAAATCCCAGCAGGAAAGTCTGCCTCTGCTAATGCTTGTCGAAAATCAAGACTTGCTTGTTGTACTTTCTTGAGAGTAATGCTTTGCAGAGAATTTTATTTTATTATTTGAAAATTTTTTTTGGCGTGTAACTTATCTCTCCTCTGGCGAATTCTTTTCAAATTTAAATAATATTATTTACTGCTGGAAAGTCTGCCTCTTCTAATGCTTATCAAACATCAAGAATTACTTGTTGTTCTTTCTCAAGAGTAATGTTTTGCAAAAAAGTTTATTTAATTCACTGGGGATTTTTTTTCGCGTAAAACTTTTCTCTTTCATGCGGGCGAGTTTTTTAAAAGAAAATGTATTAAATCACTTTTTTAGTGTGTGCTCAAAATTGAAGAAAATCAGTCGAGCGATATTCGTGCATCAAACTAGTCAAAAAAATGTTGCCCCACAAAATTGCACCTTATTTTGAGCAGTCCCTGATGCTGCAATGTGCGGAGAGAAAAGTTCTCAAGTGCTGATTGTCAGCAACTAATTTTAATTAAAATGAAATTTTTTTAACCTTTGATTTTGTAATTGTATTTGTAAAATATGTAGGAATAATTGAAGCGAATTCTCTTACGTTGCTGACAAATTTTTTCAAAAAAATCCATTTTTGTCTTTTTCCCTTTTAGGCTTCATAATAAATTATGTAAACTTGAGTTAAGAAGTTTTATTCATTCATTTGTTTTATTTCATAGCTCTGTACAAATATCTGAAGAATATCTACACACTTGATCTGAAGTAGTCTAAGTATAACTCAATTAATTGAAATGACATTTTTCTTTCATTTAACTTCATTTAAAATGAAAATGATTTAACTTCATTTCAATTAAAATTTTATTCCTATTTCTGTTTTATCACTTTCTACACCTATTACAAAAAATTAAACCTTTTCATGAAAACTTTATTGCAGTCCCCGTATGTCTGCTTAAACTTAGTAATATTTAATCCGACTAGTCAATCCCCTGCTGTAAAATAACACACAGTTACAGTTCTTCAATTTAGGCTTAGAAATACCACTTTACTTCCGACTACTCAACAACTCACCTAAAATATGAGCCCTCGTAATGGTTCAAGTTTGGCTTGAGAATGCTACTTCAACTCGTAACAAACCACCAAAAAACGCCCGTTTTTAAGGTTCACCTCAAAGCTATGAATGGCAAGAAATCTTCATAAAATATTTGACCTATTCACATTTCAAGTTTAGCTTGAGAACACCACTTTCAACTGTTAAGTAAACCACTAAAAACGGCGGCTGCTAAGACTCAGCTGAAAGCTAGAAATATTCAAAAATCACCGTGAAATAAGTGACCTTGGCGTACTTCAAGTTTAGTACTTCCAACTAGTAACAAACCACTAAAAACGCCCGTTGTTAAGGTTTAACTCAAAGCTATGAAAGTCATTCTGCACAAGTCAACCAACCCCCAAAAAACGGCGAGCAGCAGTCGTTCCTCTCGTTGCATGACCCTGGCACATACGTCGCCAGAGTTTCAGCGAATGCGGTCATTTAGAACAGAGGCTCGCAATAAATCAAGTTTGGCTCGAGTGTGTCCGGCGTGTAACATGTTCACTGCCTGTGATGAAAGGTCTCTTCCAGTGAAAATTCTTTGAGTGACCGAGCTAAATTGAACGGCTGGTGCGGTCAAATGGGGGACTTTAGGAAGCCTCGTGTTTCGTAAGATCGATCGTTTGATCGACCTTTTATTATTTATTGGAGAGAGTTCTAAGCTATTTATACTGCATAAATACACAATGCAGGTGTGCGGTACTGATGCCCTTTTCAGTAATTGTAATGAGTCAATGAAAAATAAAAGATCTTATGAATAAAAAATATTGAGCTATAGCGGAAAAAAATTGTCCTTTTTAGCGAGAAATAGCAGTGATTACTGCATTTACCGTAGCATAATTTTCAGACATTTATTCTTGTCAAATTCTATATTATTTATATGAGTAGAAACACGATATATCGGTTAGTAAATTTTCAATGATTCTTTCTTGAACAAGAAACGTATTACTTTCGATGGTCAAGTGATACGTGAAGTATGGAAGTGGTGGTCAATTTCACTCGGATTTGAATTTATTTTACACTAATGAAAAATATTAACATATTCACACATGCATAGGCATGGAAAAATGTTGAAAATACTTTGAGGCATTAAACTGGAAGTGCTACCAAACCTGAAAATAAAGTATGTCAGACACTCAAACGCAAGTTAAAAACTGTTTTTCACCGTGATTCATTTCACAAACAATTACCCATTTCCATTCCCTCCATTATTTTGTAATAAAAGTATAGACGTTACTTATTAAATCTTCAATAGGAATTTCCAAAGAAAAGTGATTTTCCTTATTAAATCTTAAGCTAACAATAAAGTCCTGAGCTTTTACAACAATGATTGTTTCGAAATGAATCCAATTACTTACAGAAAATACACAAAATTGATCATGTTTCACGCCCTAGAAACATGCGTGAATTAACACACTCAGTGCAGGTGAACTGGAAGTACACATGTGAAAGAACAAGACGTTGACGTCTCATCAAGTACCAATTAACTTTTTCAAATCTGTATTGATTCAAAGTCCCATTTTAAACGTGTGTGACTGATGCCTTATTCAAAGAAAATAAATTCGAGTACTTTGCTTTCATAATTTATCATGATTGAGAATTTTCACATACCACGAATGTTTCAATTTTGAAACAATTTTAGGTCTAATTGAAAGAAGATCAATTAACGTTTTGAGATTAACGTTTTTAAGTTAATCTGAAATTCGAAGGCACCATTTCCTCTAGTCTATAGTCTCCTCAGCCTATCGTATGGAAACGGTACCATGTGCAACGACAGCATCAAATCTACAATGCCGACGTGTGAAAGTTTACGGTAATTTAAACACACATTTCATTATCCCTCGCGTAGACATGAGTTTCTTTTCTTTTGCGAGTGTTTTGAGTAATCTGATCCACTCTTTTTTAGCTCACGTATGTATCCCACGTGTGGAACTTGATTTATTTTACCTGTTTTCAGCTGCTGATGAAAGTTATCACAAATTCATTATTTCTCAAAGATTTATCTCCACACTTAATTTCTCAGTTCTATGCATCTGCAGAAAATTTTCAATATTTTTTCAATAGTACCTATTAATGATATCAGTGAAAGATGTTTCGGGAAAATAAAAATATACTTAAGCAAACAAGAATTATGAAGGTTTAACCAGAAAAAATCAGGGTGATAAATAGAATAAAAGTTTAGCAGAAGTTGAAACTCTCGCTGGATTTCAGGTCAGCTGCTCTCTAGAACTTCAATCTAATATTCTAAATCATCAGAGAATAAAGCAATCGATTTATTTATAATCAGCAGAAAAATATCATGGACGTTGATAGTTTTTCTTCTGGCGTTCATGATAATTTCAAAAATAGCAACTCCTTACATCATTTCATATCAAATGCTTGAAATAGTAAAAAAAGCATGTGGTATGACACAGCTATTATACAATTGCAAAAATACCACACTCAATCCTCTCGCCCAGAGTGTGTTTAAAAGTCTACGGTAATTGAAACACATATTTCAGTATCTTTCTCCTTTTCTGAACGGCAATCAAGAAGACATGGATGAGAAACAAATTTAAGCTTTTCACCACTTTACTACGCTATATTGGATTATTCTTTAGGTTGCCTGCTTGCGAGGGTACATGAAATAATTCTTGAGAACACCTAAATTTATAATAAATTTTGCCGGTTTTCAGTTTTCACAGGCAGAATAAGAACAACAACATCGAAATATCTGATTGCAATTTTACGGTATGTAATGGCATAATTTCTAATTCTAATAATTGAACAATGATGTGCTTCGCTTTAAAATAAAAAATTATAATAAATGCCCTTCGCTTAAAAAGTAAGTACCAAGAACAGTAATGGAGCATTGAAGAAATTCCAAATATTTATTAAACTTCAACCACGTCATGCATCTTAAAAACAGGCAATAAATTTACAAAAAAAGAGTTGTGTTTGATATCTTAATTACCTACTTTGTCTAGTAAAACGTTAATAGTCACCACCAAAAGTATGTTTTCGCTATATAGTAAAACCATTTCAGTGTGATAACTACTGTACACTTAAAGCACGCGAGGTGGTTGCAAAGTAAAATAATTACTGATTTTCCAGCACTGCAATTTTTTCATGATCCATTTCGGTATTTTTATACTAAATTTTAATTATAACAAGACGAGCTTTACCCTTGATTTACAGTATAGTTCATCTTACGTCAAAAACATTAAAGTCAAGACTGCCATAATGACTCGAATGAACTATAATATGTGAGCGTATCTGAACAGTTGCGCAATTCAACAAAACCAGAGTTGTATAATAATTGCCAATTGGCCAAAGTCTCAAGTAAGTCCTGCGCATAAGCAACATTTTGAGGGCTTCACCGCAGCGTGTTTCCTTATAAATAGAAAACTCACTCTACTCTGAGCGAAACATAGCGTCTTTCATGCAAAACAAAGGTAATTCTCTACTCTGCTTAAGAGACATCCGAGTCTTACGTCGTTCGTTTGAAATAAAAGTACTGCTTTGCTTTATCTAAGAAACAGCTCACTCTAACAGCATTAGCATCAAGCAACATTAATCTACTTTATCTAAGGTACAGCTCACTCTAATATCATTCGTGTGAAATAAAATTACTGCTTTGCTTTATCTAAGATACAGCTCACTCTAACAGCATTCGCATAAAATAAAAGTAATGCTCTCTTTTATCTAAGAGACAGCTCACTCTAACAGCATTCGCATAAAATAAAAGTAATGCTCTCTTTTATCTAAGATACAGCTCACTCTAATATCATTCGTGTAAAATAAAAGTACTACTCCACTACTTTATCTAAGATACAGCTGACTCAGACATCGTCCGTATAAAACAAAAGCAGTGCTCTAGTTCAAGTGAGATATAGCCCGCCCTCACGTCTTTCGTATAAAACAAATGCAGTGCTCAACTAAAGCCCTCTGAGGTACGGCGAGCGTTGATGTCTTTTGTAGAAAACAAAAGTAACGCTCTACTTAAAGTCTAGGACCATTTGACTTTAAAACATCTGAGATTTTAAAGCGTGGTCACAAAACGAGAGCCTCCTCCAGAAACAGCTGTGTCTACAGCCGAACTTGTGCAATAATACTAAGAAGAATTGGCTCTTTCAACTCGGGTTTGCTTTTTAAAGCCTCCACAGCACAAATGTTGCAACAATGTACGGCGAAGTCTTTGCTTCGTCGTGCAATTCAAAGAAGTCTCCATCCAACGGTACCAAGATACTCCAGTGGAAAGCTCTATGAGTATGGGTTTTGTTTGGTAGTTTTTTCCATATTTTATATGTTGTTGTTATAGAGCTCACTAAACTGATTTTTATCGAAAAACAAACATCGGCATCTTAGGATGCTTTATTTCCAATCAAGCCTGATACATATGATCTTGAGCATTGGTTTTTCAAATGCCTCATAACTAACACTATATATAGGACACCATGACGGTTCCCCCGTTAAGCCGGTACCCATTTCCGACACCTGGGTTGAGTGGGGTATTGTGCTTGAGCTTTCCCTTATACCCAACGGGGAAAATCGCCGCGCCAGCGCCGGGATACGAACCCTCGACTCCTACATGCAAGGGCGATGCCCTTAACCACTGTGCCACGGCGATGTCGTGTTATGTTATTTGTGCGATTGAGCTAATTCGTACCGATCTTTTTTCCCTGGTTCGGTATACTTTAATTTTTTTTAAGCAACAGTACTGAATTTTCCCAAATTTAGTATCCTATATTGGCTACTTCTATGCTTCCACAATTTATGAGACTGGAATAGTTTCACTGCATTTGATAATGCACTTTAGAAATATGCCAAATGTGTCATTAGTACGTACATTACCCACAAACTACTTTCGAGATGAATCAGAAGTGGTTTCGTGTGTACAACAATATTGAAGAGGGGTGAAGCAACTCATTGTTCAAAAATATAAGAAATCCATTCAGCGAGTACTCACCGCAAATACCATATCAGATGCACAACACAATTACCGAAGTGTATACCGCTAATGTCATTATAACATTGCAGCGCAGCATCAGAAGTAAGGGCAAGCAATTAATTATACAACAATGCTCTAAAATCCTTAGCAGGTATGCAGCACACTACAGAGGCCGAGACAACAGGTGTAATTATAGACTCTGATACCAGCAACTAATGAAATTATAACAGTGCCGAGACCGTTGCGAAGATTCAGCACGGTCACAAATGTAGAAACAACAGATGCTATCATTGACTCCAATGCAAACAACACAATTACATGAGTACAAGATCGTATAAACAACTAATTAGAGTCGCGAAAGTTCAGAAAAAGATTGAGACTATACACTCCGAGATATACAGCTAACACAATTACGACAGTCATGACCGAAGCGGAGACACAATACACGCGCGAAGGTAAAGACAGCAGCTACGATTATACACATCGAATCAAACAACACAACTGCAACAATGTCAAAACCGTAGCAAAGATACAGCAGAAGTACAGATATGATTTCAGACTGAAATACAAACAACTAACACAATCACAACAGTGCAAAGACCGTACCACGATAATAAGCTCAGATATAAACAACCAACACAACACAATCGCAAGGGGCCAAGACCGTTGCACGATAATAGGGCAGAGATAATAGACTGCAAAACGAACCACTGAAACAATTATAATAGTGCAAAGACCGTAGTACGATAATAAATTTCGAAAAACACACACAATACAATCACAACAGCACAAGACTGTAACACAGATACAACCAACCAACACAACATCACAAGACCGTAGCACAGATACAACCAACACAACACAACAGCACAAGACCGTAGCACAGATACAAACAACACAACAGCACAAGACCGTAGCACAGATACAAACAACACAACAGCACAAGACCGTAACACAGATACAATCAACACAACACAACAGCACAAGGCCGTAGCGCAGATACAACCAACACAACAGCACAAGACCGAAGCACAGATACAACCAACACAACAGCACAAGACCGTAGCACAGATACAACCAACACAACAGCACAAGACCGTAGCACAGATACAAACAACACAACAGCACAAGACCGTAGCACAGATACAACCAGCACAACACAACAGCACAAGACCATAGCACAGATACAACCAGCACAACACAACAGCACAAGACCGTTGCACAGGTGCAACACAGTCACAGCAGCACACAAACTTCACCAGGACGCAGCACGGACGGCTGTGCTGCGAGCGGAAGGCACGCGGGAGCAGTTTGTGCCAATTAGCAAGTTCTCTAAGGAAGTAGTCTTAAGAGCCTCCGTTCTGAAGAGCAATCAGCACCTCCAACCCCCGCCTGATAATAATGGAAGAAAATGCTTAGTCTTTGAAAACGCAGCGTGATTTCATCAGTGAAATTAAATCTGTGCCCAATGATTTGATATAATCGGTGAGTCTTTTCCGTTTGTTCAATGGAATCGGTGAAGTAGCGGTAAGTCCGTCACTGCATGTGGGAAAAGACTTTGGTTGCTGATGATGAAGTCATCGTTATTCTGTTCAGTTTAATTTTGTAATATACAGTTCTAACGTGATGAAAACTGCACTGCATCGACTAAACTCGCTTTTCCTTTGTAATGACGTCAGGTTAGAAAAGGGTGATCAGTAAGTTGGTAACTATTAAAAAATCTGTGTAAATAAATGGAAAAGTTAACTTGAAATTAATTATATTTTTTTACTCAAAATTTTTGCCGCCGCAACAATTTAAGTATAAATTTTCATGATTGTAGTTCTGTTGAATAAACTCTAGTTCAATCTCACTGCAGATTTTAATCTCAGCTTAATCCCAACCATGTACCAATGTAGCAGTCTCTCTACAATCTGGAATTTTACAACGAAATAGGTTACGTCACCAGTACCATAGTCCGAACCTTGAAAGGGAATGAATGGTTGTAATTCAGTGTAATCATAATCCTTCTCGATTACGTCACCGGTATCATAATTCTAAGTTTAATTATAGGTGAATCGTATTAATTGCGAGCTAAGTCCACTTTACTAAAATAATGTGATGGTATGCTCTTCCCAATATAATGAAGAGATTACTACTCATAAGAAAACCATGGATTGTTTTTTAATATCATATAAACATAATAAACACTAACATCAAAAAACAAAAATAAAAACAAACTTGCAAAAACATCTCCATTTAAGAGAGCAGTAACCCAGATTGGCGAATTATTCTAGACATACACTTTTTTTCTCTAACATCGACTACCGCACGGAAGACAATTTCAGTATAAAAGCAGAGACGACAATCTTTTTTTATTTTGCGAGGCCCTGTAAAGTTGTCCTTTTCGTGGAAACTTTTCCTTTTTTCAAAAGAATTTGGAATTGAGCCGCAGCACGAAGCCGTGTGATCACGTCCCAATGAGTGCGGATATCAGTTGTCGATAATTTTTTCATAAGCAACCGCCGTTGCCCAAAGCCAGACTAGCGAGCCAAAAACAGCGAAGACTTGCAGTGAATCCACAAAAAAAAGGCGACGGCGTTGATCGCGTTTGAAAACTGTCTCACGTTCTAATGATTGTGGAGTACCTGTAAATAATATTTGTCGCTCAAGTGTGGAGGATTGAAGGTAAATTAAAGCGATCAAAACGTGAACCTACCAAAAAGACGACGGCGTTGATCTCATTTAAAAATCCTTCATGTTCTAATGATTGTCTCAAGTGTAGAGGAATAAAGTCTAATTAAAATGTTGAGACGATCCGATATAAGTGCTGCTAGCTGCGTTTCTATGATACAAAACTTTCTAATCTAAGAGGAGCACAAAATCAGCACAGACATAAGTCCAAACACGAACCGTAATGGATTGCATTGACTTAAAAGTTCAAAAAAAATTCGCTAATTGACTGAGCACTCGACGCTTGAAGCCTACGGGATAATCACCTCAAAAGATTAAGTATTAAACGTGAACAAAAATTCATGACATCAGACGGGCTGTAGAGGCACTCGAGTAATGAGCTCAACTATGACGTGACCACCGATTAAAGAAAAGGCAAATCCTCGTTTCACGAACTTTTTGGCCGCCTAGTTTATATTTAAGCTTCTATTTTTCTCGTCTTTTGCCCGAATCAAAGAATGATTATTCAGCCAACTCTAAAAATGACGTCTTTGATGTGAATTAATTACTGGTAAGGACCATACATCAGAAAGGCAAGCTTTGGTCGCCCCAAAGGAAGTACAGAAGCACCTCCTCCAACGGACCACTCCAATTTAGTGATGTGTGGGCTGTGTAAAAGGAGAGACTTTTTCGCATTTCTTATTTCAAGAAGAATTAAAGCTCTGGCTGAGGTAGCGGTGGTAGGAAGGCTTTCCCTTGAAGACTGCTAAAGAATCTTAGCAAAAGTTTTGTCTGTTACGAGACTCTTTTGTGCATTTGCTGAAACTCAAAGATGCTACGTAAGATCGAATGCGTTCTTTTAATCTCTAAAGAACGAACTGACGCTTCCATAATGGCATTAAGCATTTATCAAGAATATTCAGTAACATGAATCCTTTTGTGGAGAAAGTAGCATATTCTTTTTCACTGTGATTTTCCTATGATGCCGGAATTTGCTGTATATGCCTCGCAATTCACTTGAAAATACGAACAGTGTTTGAAATTTCAATTTACAAATGGAATGTTCCTTTTACCATGTTTAAAAAGATAAAAATAATAGATAATCGATAAATGAAAAAAAATAATCAGAAAAGGAAGCATTTTTTCGACAGTAAGCAGTCCTCGAGAGCCAGCTAAAGGTGCGCAATTTTTAAAACACAAATTATTCGTGCAAGGGAAGAGAGGAGCTGGATATACAGTACGGGTCACACTTTGTTTAATAAAGCCTCATAACCAACATCCTTCGTTTCAACTAATACAGTAACGGTGAAGACGCTAAAATCACCGTTTAATGAACTAACCCGTCTTGTGAATATCAATGACACACACCATTCATTTACGCTTAAATCACCGTTTAATGAACTAACCCGTCTTGTGAATGTCAATAACATACACCATTCACTAACGCTAAAATCACCATTTAATGAACTAACCCGTCTTGTGAATGTCAATGACATACACCATTCATTACCACTAAAATCACCGTCTTATGAACTAACCCCGTCTTGTCACCTTGATTAGTCTTGTCACCGTCTTGTTAATGACGTCATCTAGACAGACGTAGAGCGGCACAAACATGATGTGAGACAAACTTAGCTGCTTGCGTCAAAAGTTAAACCAGACTAAATTCTAGTTACGAGAACTGGGTTTAGACAGAGATTTCAATGTAAGTTCCAATTAACGAATCAGTTTCTATTCTTCCCCAGTATTTTCCCAACTAAAACGATATAAAACATGAAGCAAAATTTCTAGCTTTTTGTGTAACAGATGCCTAAATTTGATGTTTTCGTGAATGTCACAGTCAGCGTGTGTACATGCATTAATCAAGTACTTTGTAACCAATATTCTGGCCATATTTTTTATTTTTTTCACAAAACTTTGTGTATGTAAAGAAACTTTGATGAATTTTTCATAAATTCATTAAGCACTGTATTATAAATGTTGAAGTCTAGTTTTTGTATTTTTGCACTAAAATTTGTGTGTTTACAAAAATTTGATTGCAAAATTTGATATCTGATTCATTGCAGTCTTCATGAAACGGTTGTAATGCATCGGAAAGAGCTAGGAGCTTCAAAACCTTTAATCAAGTTGGTACAAAACACAATCAAAAGACCTGAAGCCATTGACATCGCACATCGAAAAACAACATCAGCGGCCAAATATAGCAGGAAATATCTCGGGAAAAACATTGTCACCGGGCAAATATAGCAGGAAATATCACGGGAAGAACATCAAGGGATAAATATGGATCAAAACGTGTATTAAGCACAAAGAAATTGACATTCTGGTTAGTTTTTAAAATAAGTTTGGCCCATAATGGTGCTAGGAAGGCAAAACTTTTCAAACTTCTGTTTATCTTTTCTTCCTGAAGACAATCTTGACCAATTGGAAATAGCGGTTACAAAAGATGAATTGTGAAATTCATTCACTTCTGTCCTACTTGTGATGAGAAACTGAGAAACGCACACGCTTCTCTCCTAATCTTGATGAGAAACTGAGAAACGCATACGCTTCTCTCCTAATCCTGATGAGAAACTGAGAAACACACACGCTTCTCTCCTAATCCTTATGAGAAACTGAGAAACGCATACGCTTCTCTCCTAATCATGATGAGAAACTGTGAAATTCAAACTCTGCTACCCTACTTGTGATGAGAAACAGAACCTCATACGCTTCGCTTCTAATCGTGTCCTCTTGTTCATACAAACTCATTTATGCATTTCCCCCTTTCCCCCCTCTCAAAAATGATGACGGTATTTCTTTAAATAGAATAACATTTCATTTTCCATTGCTTGACTTAATATTATGAAGTTGAGTAGGTAACCTTATGGGAATGATACCTCTCTACTTAGTCTCCAAGTTTAAAACTATGGCTACTTTCTTTTATATTAAATCCTGAGGAATAATGTAGGTAACACAATGGGAAGCTACCACTATCCAGAGTGGTTGCTTACCGACTGTTTTTCTCCATGTTAAGCACTGAGAAATGAAGTAGTTAACCCAATGATAAACTACTACTCTCCACATTTCCAAGCTTGAAACTTAACTTTAGCTATTTTCTTCCAATCTAAACCCTGAAAAACTAAACAGGTAATCAAGGGGGGAAAAATCCCTAGACTGAACGATTCAGAATTTTTCACTGTGAGCCAAATTTCTGAACTGTAATCAGGCAGAGTGTCTAGCAACACACACACACACAAGCATAGAGCTCTCACCCCCACATGTGAAAACCCCATCCCTAAAGTAAATCCCCCTTTTGTACACCATGTGCAGCAGCAACAAAGAGTCCTACGAGCAATAAAAGTCTCCCGAATCTCTCCCAGCGGAGGACATCGACGGAATGCTAAGCAACAAACGGAGAAGCCTACGTCCGGTGCCGACATCCTGTTTATTTACATCATCCTCATAATGTTGACTCTAAAACGACACTCTGTGTAAATTTTCAAGCGTTCCGTCATTACTGGCTGTAAAAACGATTATTTTTACCCACTATTTTCATTCACTAGTGTTGTCTCTTTGAAAGCACAATATTGGTATGTGCTCTCTTTTCTGGTAAGTAACGACGCAACCGCCGCATATTCTTTGAATATTACGCATTTTTCAACGCTTGAGACGCGAAATTCACTTCTTTATTTTTTTTGAGATTATATCAAAATCAAGAAGCTTGTTTTACATCACCGCATAAAGAATAGAAACATTATTATTAATTTCTTCATCTGTTTTTTAGGTGCGGATGTCACAAGCCTCAATTTAAAACTTCATTTTGGAAGCAGCCCACGCGCGCCACAGATACTGAAATCGAAGACTTTAAGAGTAAAACATGGCAGATAGGTTCAGGTTCAGGTTAGGTTAGGTTAGGGAAGGATAGGTTAGGCATGGTTAGGTTTAGTTAGGTTAGGTAAGGTTGGGTAAGGTTAGTTAGGTATGATTAGGTAAGGTTAGGTAAAGTTAAGTTAGGCATGGTTAGGTTCGGTTAGATTAAGGAAGGTTAGGTTCGGTTAGGTCTGGCTTGAGTAAAAGTAGTTCGACCAGGTAAATTCAATTTTGGTTCATTCAAAATGACACATAACGAGCATGAACCGGTGACATTAATGCGAAACTGAGGGTGTTATCATCTTTGTTAAAATAAATGGTAGTTTAATCGTTTTCTCTTCTGCGTATCCTATCATGATAGAAAGTTCAACGTTTCTTTCATATTCATTCCTTCATAGATGGTAAATCAAGGCATTTTTTTGTTGACTGTAGACATCAGTCCAGGCAGCTTTTATCTATTCTATTCGTGTTGAAGCAGCTTTTTGAGGCAGCCTAACATTCATCTTTCTTATAACAACTTTTATGTGAGACTACTGCTTATTACGCCTCGTCATCATTTACCGCTGTATTCACAGCAGCATCACTTCATCATCACCTTATGTGTCAGCTGGCAAATGGAAAAACTGTAAGAGAAAAAAATTCGACTCATTAGCTTGATGCATTAAAGCATTTTTTTACCTAATTTTAGATACCGTAGAGAGAATTTAACAATTCGTCTGCAGTTAAGGACAATTTAATTGATAAATTAAAATACATGTGATCTTGTGGTGCTTCATTGAGGAAAGATAATCAATACGTTTGTAATGTGATTCTTTCGTTAATACTTTCTTAACATTTGACCGCAACGTGCGCCACCAGTTGCCACGGAGGAGATTTCCGTGATGCTATTGACCGACCAGTAGTCCCTATAACTCAATGTTCATAAATACTTAATAAAAACTAAATCAAGTTAATGTTTGCTATTTACAAAATTGCTTACTACCATTAATTTTATACTCAAATAGAATATTGAACTTCATTTTAAAAAATTGCTGTCAAATTTTTGCAGAAATTTTCAATTCTTGAAAAAGTATTTTACCCTGTCAACGAGTGCACGGTAGAGATATGCTTTTCATTCAATGTGAACCATGATCTAAAATCTCAATTTCCAAAAGAACTTTTAGTTTAAAAAAGAGGTCTGGTGTCTTAAAATAGTCTGAAAGTCATTAATCAAATTTACAGAATAAATTGAGGCAGAAGCGTAAAATTACATGTTTATTAATTGTTTCTGATGCAATCATGCTGCCAATCATCAATTATGTCCTTGG
>JACJUY010002450.1:39614-55257 GCA_014220935.1 Platorchestia sp. MABIK | reverse complement strand
GGTAAAGAAAGAGGGAAATTACCACTTTTGTCATAAATTTCCATCTGTGAAGCTGCCGTCAAGTTGCCGCGATGGAGTGGCGAGAGACTCGGGGTTTCTTCATATCCGTAACAAGCGCAGTTACGTGGTCGTATTTTGGCAAGTTCGGGCTGCGAAGTGCGTGTTGTTTTGAAAAGTGGCGTGTTGTTTTGAAAAATCGCATGTTGTTTTGAAAATAGGTTCGCGTTAACAGTTATGCTGTAGTGTTTCATTTGCTGGAATTTGATTTAAGAAGAAGTGAAAGAATAATCGTATAGAGAACGGTGCTATGGTTTTACTTTCTGTCTTTGATCATAGTTATGGAAGTAATTTCTATGGCTTTTGTCCTATTTTCCATTCTATACTAACAATGAAGTTAGTTTCAATGTGTTAACGCTCATGATGTGATTTTGATCTGTTGAAAAATGATTTTGATCAAACTTCCATAAAACAGCATAAATTATTTTTAAATTAGCTTAATAAACGCAAGAGAATGTCTAAAAAATTAGCACATCATTTTTAAAAGAACTCCTGAATAGATATGTCCTGCAACTTTTCCTCTTACTGTGTTTGTTGATTTTATAAATTAATCCATTAATTTTCTTACAAATATTTCTCAAGTGCTGTGGAAGAGGATCTTAGCTCCGTAGAAAATAAATCCTACTTCGTTGTAAAGAAAAAATTAGCGGGCATTTTACCAGCACTGCTTACACAAGTGAGGAGTAACACGCACACGTGGCTGGGTAATTATTCCTTGTTTGTATTCTTTGCAATAAGTTTAACAATTCAGAAATGGGAATGGAAAACAAAAATTTATAAGAAGCTAAAATCATATTCACGACTTGATTACATACATTCTCTGCAATAAGTTCAATAATTTAGAAATGGGAATGAAAAATTCAATTAATTAAAAGCGCAAATCATATTTACGACTTGATTGTTTACATCCTTTGCAACAGGTTCAACAATTTTGAATTTGGAATGTTAGATGAAATTAATAAGAAGCGCAAATCATTTCACGATTTGATTGTTCAAATTTTTCGCAATAGGTTCAGCAATTTTGGATGAGGAATGTCGAAGAAAATTAATATGTGATGAGGGGCTTTTCCTTGGAGTTTTAGTTCGGATAAAGATTTTGATATGCAATTATTAGGAATAACAGGAATTTATGTTGCACTAAGATGTGATCGGTCGATTTAGGTGCTTCCCCAATTTGAATTTATGGCGTAAGCATCAGATATTTTTTTATTAAAATGCAGGAAAAATGTACTCCATGTACTGAGGTGGTTAAATGAATTTCATAATTTAGAAAAAAATTCTATTCGTCCTCGGCAGCCAGCATGTGTTTTTATCCACCAACATTTCGTCTCTAATGGATCGAACATCTACATGAATTCTGATTTCACGTTCCCTTCCGCTTTTTAATCCACGGTCCAAACAAATTCTCATTGCTGCTGGAAAATACAACATCTAAAAATTACTGCAAAATCGGAGTGTTTCGAATTACGCTCCAAATTTTCTCATCATCAAGAGAACTATTTCGGACAAAACTAATGATGCCCATTTTGATAGAACAAATTCCGGCTACGTTGGCGCACGATTCATTTGGAACGCGCGATCTGAAACAGGACTTTTGCATCGGGCAGCGGCGCCGGCAAATGGACCCTTTTTAAAAAGCATGCACGGGTCGTAAAAGTATTGACAGTTCAATTAGATGGCCCTAATGAAGACAGCGCCCTATTTTGCAATAAAGCTATTGTGCAGAAAATTGCCGGTTTGTCACGTACGTTCAGAAAATAATTTATGTATTCCTCGTTTGCTTGTACTGCATGATTCCAATTGGGAAATGGGAATCTGAAGAATATGAGTTTTTTAACTATGAAAGAGGGACAGGACGTTGAAGTATGTTGCCGCAGTGATTCCTGTATGCTTAAGCAGTTGGAATTAGAGTGGACAACAGTAATCGCTCTTTTACTTACAACATGGAGCAGCTTAGGATTCCCCTTCTAGGTATGACGTAGAGTAGTTACTCATTTTTTACATGGAGCATTGAACAGTTATTCTAATCGTAATGAAGAATGCACAGCCCCAACAGTGTTTTTAGCATAGAACAGGAGCACTTTCAGTATTTATAATGAATAACAGTTAAAACTCGCTAATCTATATTACAATGCATTAATCCTTCTGGTACTGAAAACACGTGAAAGCAATTTCTCTTTCGGTGTTCTGAATATCAAACCGCTAAATATGAGAATCGTATTACTCTTCTTCTCATTTTTTTTCACTTTGGATTTTCTCAGCTGGCGTATGATATTATGCCTTGAAAAAAATATTTTCCTGCTGTTTTTTTCAACTGATGATTCCATTCTCTTTGTATCTTCATGATTTAAAACTTAAATTAAGGACACTATTATGTTATATTCCTTCCCTTCTTATTTAAAAATTGTATTCAACCATGCCACTACACAGCAGTGTAGTACAGAGGAGCTATGTGTGCATATCTCCGCTCAAAATAAATTTTAAATGAAAATTACTCAGTCTTTAACATACTTGTATATATTTAAGTCTCAATTGGGAAATTTGAGCTCCAAATATAGACCGTAAAGAAGAATGAAACTTTATTGACAACTAGCAATAAAATAAGAAATTTATCTGAGTAAGTCTTTAACGATGACCAGTGCTTCAGTACGTAAAATCGACTTCTTATTGACATTAAAACACGTACGATCTATTATCGCTGGTACGTTTCTCCGGCGTCGGTGAAGCTTAAATGTCATCCTAGTACCTATATAGTGTGGGGTCTTTTTTCTTATACTTGCACTCAATGGGTTCTTGTTTTGTTAGCAAATCGGCGAACAACACCTAGAATATTTACGCTTCATTTCATGCAATGCGCCTCAGTCTCCCCTGAAGATCTAAAGAAATAAAGCAAACTCATTTGCTCGCGTCTCTGAATAAGTAAATGAGGAATTTTAATTCCCAGTCTCATATAGAGCTAATATGTTATTGAGAGGGTTCACAATGTTTTCAAATTTCTTCTTCGTTATTACCATCGTTCTAAAACTGCCGAAAGAAAATATCTTGCTGGGATGTTTATTAGCCGTTATGCTATCTAGCAGAGTTTCTCCATGTTTTACTCAAAATACAGTTTTTATCTGTTCGCTGAGACACGCGATTTGCATAACGGTACAAAAATTAAATTCCTAGAATATATTACCTGCCGTTACGCTATTCATCATAACTTCACCATCATGTTCTTAAAAACAGTTTTTTATCTATTAAATTGAGACAAGTGTTCACAATTTACAAAATGGAACTGATGAACAGCACACAATCAAAAGTCGAGCCCCAAACCATCCCCAGGTGTGCACTACCACCTAAACATCTCGCCTGCAAATCTGAAGGCAGCAGTTCGCCCAAGTGTGGCCCCTGAGGAACGCTAAACCGAGGTTTAAGGCGCTCAATCTGCATAAGAAAATTCGGCCCATCAAATAACTAGAGATGACACTCAGGGCACAGCCACACAAAACTGACAGCCATCGTATTTGCAATGATGCTCAACGGATGTCGTCATTCTGCATTATTGAACGCCCCAGTGAGGATCATGCTGAGATGACTGCATTGGAACAGACAAGGCAGGGTCTTTTTTAACCTTGAATGCGATTTTATAAGATGATTTGGTCGTGAAATTTAAGCATAAACTCAAGCATTGTCGTAAGACACTTAGCGTACAGTTGTAAAAATTCTCACTAGGGGTTGGGTTGGGTGTTCTTTAACCGTTTAGTTTAAATACTGTTTTGAATGTAGTTGTGAGAGTGATACTTAGCGTTGTGATAGTGATAATATAGTTGTGATAGTGATACTTAGCGTTATTTGAGATCTAGTGTACAGTTCCAAAATGCTCACCACCGAGTTGGGTGCCCTTTAAACGTGTAGTTAAATACGATTTTGAAAATTCTGTAGTTGTGATTGTGAAACATGGGTATCAACGCTCGCTTATTTGATACTTAGCGTAAAGCTCCAAAAATTCTCACTACCGAGCTGGGTCTTGAAATCATTTAGGTTATATGTACAATGCGAAAACTGTGCTGCATAGTGACTGTCTTTTTAAAATAAGAATTTGGAATGAACGCATTAAACGTAAGAGTTCTTCAAATCCATTTCTTCATTGGAAAGCTTTGTACGAGGCGACAGATGCAAAAAACAAAAATTTTAAAAATAGAAACGTCTTTCGTTGAACAAAATGTTTCTATGTTTACAGCTGCTTTACAGCTTTTACAGTTGTTTTTCACTACGATACAACGTACTGAAACCTAAATACACACTCAAAAGTACATTTGAAAAAACATGTAAATACATGTCCGAACACAGCCTGGCATGTATTAACAGTCTTGCAGAACTCCTTGTTTGAATTCCCTAATTAAAAGTGATGTAACTAATTAACAAATAATTAATTAGAGGGAGTTGTCCACCAATTACCGGATCGAGTCTCCAACTCTTCCTTCAAATTTAACAGTGAAACTCGAGCTTCGGTCGAAGCAAAATAATTCTATTGCCTCAAATCCGGGCAACTTAAACTACTCTTTTACCAGAAGAAAATGATTCCCAAATTAGCTCGCTGACGCGTAAGTTACCACAATAGGGGCTTAATGCGTCGTTTACAATTCACTCTGGCTTTTAAAATCTAGATGTCGCACTCAGAATTTTGGAATTATCGATTTGGTTCAAATCGCCGTGTGTTCCATGGCACATGACAGGTTGTAAAAGTTTTATAGCCGTATTGTAGCTCATCATTGCCTTGTAGTAGCGGCACCATTGCTTTTTAGCAGCGATATCATAGCCGTATGATAGCGGCATCAATGTTGTATAGCAGCGGTATCATTTTCCCATAGAAGCAGTATCATAGCCTTACATGAGTGTTAACATAGCCTTATGTAGGTGTTATCATTGCCGTATAGCAGCGGTATCATTGCCTTATAGTAGCGGCACCATTGCCTTTTAGCAGCGATATCATAGCCGTATGATTGCGGCATCAATGTTGTATAGCAGCGATATCATTGCTAGAGAAGCGCTATTACAGCCTTATGTGTAATCATTGGCTGATAATATCGATGTCGCTGCGTTACTGAAGCAGTATTAATGCCGTGTTCTCTTAAGTACCTTTTAATTTTAACCCGAAAAGACAAACTGAGTGTAAATTAACTTTTCCCAATTTACTTTGTCTGATATTAAAAATTATCAAAGCAAGTTCGTCCCGTGGTAAGTCTAAATTGTAACATGCTTTACAAAAACTGAATGTTTCATTGTAACCCAAATAGGCAAGCTCAACCCACAGAAAATGAATTGACCGTCTCGAATTTATTCAAGATCAAAAAACTAGATTTACTTGGAGCAGGCTCATAATAAATAAAACACCCACGACCGAACACCATGGGGGCCTAATTTTAACGCAAATAAACAAACTTAACGCATAGAAAATATACTGACTCCATAAATTATTCAAGATCAAAAACCCAGATCGACTTGGAGCAGATCTGTCACGTAGCGCACCCCAGATACCCAGAATTTGTAAATATGAATTCTATCGCAAAGCTGCAAACACAACGTATAAATTAAACTTAAGTTTATTTAAAATCCCCAACCCAGAGATACTTGGAGCGTATCCGTCACGTAGCGCAAGCCCGCCACCGAACATCATATGCGCTTAATTTTAACGCAAAGAAACAAACTAAACGTATTGAAAATGTACTGACTGTCCCTGAATTAATTAGGATCACTCACCCAGAGTGACTAGGAGCAGGCCCGTCAAGTATCACATGCCAGACACCAAAAATCCTGTGTTCCTGATATTAACGAAAATCCTCAAACTTAACCCATAGGTAATGTAGTAACTGTCCCTAAATTATCTAAGATCACACATTGACTTTCAGCAGGTCCATCACGTAGCACAAGCCCCGAACCCCATGTGCGCTTCACCACCCGCTAGTCGACATCAGAAGTTGGACCGCCACCCTAATCCTCTCCCTTGCCTCAGCTCCGGCCCCAGACTTTCGATAACTTTCGAACACTCGTCCCGAATGCTGATATCGATGACGCTCTTGTTTCAGCAGACAGCCGTTCAGGCTCCCTTTTGTAGAGTCGAACCTCGTTGAGCATTGGAAGAAGTTAAAATAATATCACTGACTACTAGAGTACTGTATGTTGGTTTGTATGTGAATTTCCTTTTCTTGAAATACGGTTTTTCTAACGAGATAAAGCTCAGTGATAAAGTTATATTTTCAAAGTTTTTTTATTGAAATACGGGTTTTTCTATCGCGGTAAAGCTCAGTGACGAAGTTATGTTTTCAAAGCTCTTTCTAGATGAACTTCATTTCGCATGATCCTGACCAGCAACTTCGGTTTCCAAGGAATTTTACTCTCGGCAAGTCGCACCGCAATTGCTTATCGTGAATGTAAATAGCATGATGGTCTTTATTCCACGCACCACAATATCGTATTCCATACAGAACATGAAAAAAAACAAGCTTTTTAAGAAAATTAAAATCTTTCAAACTCCTTCGAGATTCGTTTTTCTTATTGTCACAGCATGTGAAGTGATGAATAATAAATTACCGTAGCAACACAACTACGAGGTATCAAATTAAGTTCATTTCCCCGAAGAGCTGTCGAAGCATCGGGTCTACGCACACGACAGCACACTCGTGAACACAGTGTTTGTGTGCTCTTTGTTGTAAGATTTGGTGCAGCTGTGTGCGGAGACTGATATAGTTATGCCATGATGCTGAGGAAAAAGCTTAACTTTCTTGTAGAGATGTATGTGTGTAATTTTGTAGATGTATCATGCGTTGTAGAGAGCTAAATTGGGAGAAAACTCGGCTATTGTTGCAGCTGTGCACCGAGATGGATATAATTATGCCATGATGCTGAGGAAAAACTCAACTTTCTTGTAGAGATGCAAGTGTGAAATCTTGTAGTTGGTAAAAGCGTTATAGGGAGCTAAATTAAGGAAAAACGTAGCTAATTTATAAAGTTGTAAGTGTAAAGTCTTGCGGTCTCAAGCGGTATGGGGAGTCGAATTGCTATAGAAGAGATTATAACACATGTGGAAATGAGAAAAAAAACGAAAAAAAATCGATTCCTCGTACAATAGGAGGTACAAGGCTTCAGAATTGAAGATTGAACAGTTTATAATCAAATTGTGTAGTAAGGAAACTGCGATCAAACTTACGCAGAAATATCAACCAATAAACGCATTTTTGTAAGTAAAAGATAAGCAGAGTAGGCAGTTTCTATCCTTACACCTTCTGGATAGTCAGCGTTTATGTTTTTCCCTGCTGATGTTGGATTGCTACCATTGTGGAATTCTAACAACATGCAATGTCGCGTATGATTTACTTTGAAACTTTTCTAATTCATAGACCATAGATGTGTTTAAAATATCAACTGGAGTAGATTCAAAAAATGTGATGTTTAACTGAACATCTGACATCTGATCTAACTTCAAAAACAGCTGTTTGGACTTATTTTTACGTTTCAAAATTTGATTAAAGAAAGAGGACAGAACTTTCCGTTACCCCTAATCTACTGATCAACAGGTACTAGGTCAACTAGACGCTGATCAACAGCAACTTATTGATTACCAGCATTGATCAACAGCAATTAGATCAACGAGACACTGACCAACAGCAACTTATTGATTACCAGCATTGAGCAACAGCAACAAGATCAACTAGATGCGGGTCAACAGCAACTTATTGACTACCAGCATTGATGAACAACAACTAGAGACATCCATATGCCCTGGCGTATTCAAGTTTTCAGAGAAACCTAATCTTAGATTCTCAGAGCCAAACTTCCAGTCGAAGCACTCAAGTTTTCGAGTCTACTCCACATTCCGCTTGACTTGTCGCTGGTAACTTGAAAACTTGAGCTGAACGAATCAAAATACTAGCAACACCGCTAGGAGATCCCCCACACAAACTTGAGCTGAACGAATCAAAATACTAGCAGCACCGCTAGGAGATCCCTCACACAAACTTGAGCTGAACGAATCAAAATACTAGCAACACGGCTAGGAGATCCCTCAAACAAACAGAAAATCCTTTAGAGTGTTCCCGGACGGATTGTCGCCGGAACCAAGTCGAGCAAATCTACCGGTCGTAAAGATAAGGAATAGTTTTACAGTTCTGGCCAGGCGACTTCGCCCCTCTCGCGCCTGATAAGGAAGCAGAGAACGACGTAGCTGATGCCAAAGCCCGCATCGTGGCGTCTTCGTCTGATGTTTGTCTTCCTAGTGTAACTTTTTCGTCGCTGCATCTATAATTTACGCCGCCTCTTGAAAAAGCTATGCTCCCTATGCAGATGTTACTATGCGGAAGTTATCCGCCCTATGCATAAACTATCCGCCCTATGCATAAACTATCCGCCCTATGCATAAACTATCCGCCCTATGCAGAAGCTATCTGCCCTATGCATAAACTATCCGCCCTATGCAGAAGCTATCCGCTCTCTGCAGAAGCTATCCGCCCTATGCAGAAACTATCCGCCCTATGCAGAAGTCATATTAAGACTGAAAAGCATAGATACCTCGGCGAAAAAGTAAGGATGTGCTCCAATCCCGATGCTGATTTTTGAACAATTTAATCCATCGTCCAGGTACAGCAGCCAGTGTAAGTCCACGTAGAAGCACTTACGCAGTCAGCTGCGCCGCTAAGACGACGGAACTCTACGTCGGACGTATGTCCTTCCGATCACTCTGCTGATTTTTTCAAAATCATTTACCTCATCGTCTAGACATCAGGCCATTTACGTCGTCGTCTAGATATCAGGCCATTTACGTCGTCGTCTTGATATCAGGCCATTTACGTCGTCGTCTGGATATCAAGCCATTTACGTCGTCGTCTAGATTTCAGGCCATTTACGTCGTCGTCTAGATATCAGGCCATTTACGTCGTCGTCTAGATATCAGGCCATTTAAGTCGTCGTCTCGATATTAGGCCATTTACGTCGTCGTCTAGATATCAGGCCATTTACGTCGTCGTCTAGATATCAAACCATTTAAGTCGTCGTCTCGATATCAGGCCATTTACGTCGTCGTCTAGATATCAAACCATTTACGTCGTCGTCTAGATATAACCAGCCAGTAGCGTAAGTCTACGTCGAAGCACTTACGCAGCCAGTTAGGCATCTGCGGTGACATAAATTGTTAGAAAATTCGACCTCTGGGCTAAAGGAAATGACTTTGTCCCTCATTTTATGCTGAGCTGGCCACACGGAATAAGTGATTCGCGACTGAAGTAAACGACGTGATCGTTCGTTGATTTTATATTGAATTGGCTGCGAGTAATGAGCAGTTCTGCTCACACAGAATTGGCGAGGAATTTCATTCCCATACTGACCCAGCTGCGAATAATTAAGGGGACACGAACACAAACATGACACGGTTTTTTTTAATTTTAATGTTGAGCTATTAATAATTAAAGGATTTTCCCGAACATAAAAAAAGTCTCCTTTTTATACTGAAGTCTCTTTATTCAGTAACAAGCCACCAGGTCGTAAGGAAATGACGTCATTTTCTTATTTTATAAAGAATCAGGTTCGAGAAATAATAAATACACACCACAGTTAAGCTCACATGCTGGCTTGAGAGAACAATGTCTATGTTTGATACCTTCGTGGCGAAAATCTGAAGGTATGTAGTATAGCTCTAACAAGAAACTAAACATCAACTCACACTTATGGGTCCCTCTTCGTTCATCTCCGTATAATTACCAAGTTTGCATGGCATACTTGAGCACATTAAGTAGCATATAAATAAGTTTTAGCACCTAACCCAAAATGACCCTAGGCGTGTTTATTTATATATTAATATATTTCTTTGGTGTCCGCTTCTCCCGTCTCTCTGTGACGCTCTCATAGGATGCTTAATGACCGTATCTGTGATACGAGTTTCACCAGTGCAGAAGTACAAGAATATCTTAATCGAGGGTACTATTTGGATGGATGTATTTGTTTGTCATCTACATGTGGAATATTTATTCAAGGAAAGTATTGACGCGGGTACTATTAGGATGGATTTATTTGTTTGTCATCTACATGTGGAATATTTATTCAAGGAAAGTATTGACGCGGGTACTATTAGGATGGATGTATTTGTTTGTTATCCACATGTGGAATATTTATTCAAGGAAAGTATTGACGCGGGTACTATTAGGATGGATGTATTTGTTTGTCATCCACATGTGGAATATTTATTCAAGGAAAGTATTGACTCCCATCAATTTTGACGAGCCGTGTTCGTTAGCTATATGTAGAAATCTACTTTAAAAAGGTATAGATCCTTTTACCCTGTGTGCAGGGTTTATTTTGAAGTCCGTGGAGTAACTCGAGTCGCTTTCCTCGGTAGAGAAAGTACAGAAATCGGTGACAATACTAGTCTGTTTTCGTTCTTGATGACGCTGTTAGTTTACAAACAAGTCTTCCAGTGCAGTACCTTAATACTAAGCTTAGAAAATGACAATTTCTCTATTGAGCTGTTTATTTTAGAGAATAACCAAAATTCCATTCAGAAAACAACGTATTTCAATAACGGAAAACAAAGTATTTAGATTAATTACATGGTGTACGACAGATATCTTCATGCTAAGTCATTATCGACTATGATTTGATACCTACATTCTTAGTCATTATCTACCGTGATGTGATATCTTCATGTTGAGTCATTATCCACCGTGATGTGAAATTTCCATGCTAAGTCATTATCCACCGTAATTTGAAATTTCCATGCCAAGTCATTATCCACTGTAATTTTTAACTAGTGGGCACTGCCCGTCAAAAATGCCGGGGTTCAATACATTTCTTGAGCAAATTTTTCAGATGAGGATGGCAAACGAATATATCCATGTTAATAATACCCGTAATAAAAAAATATTCTTGGACTTGTGCACTGGTGACTGGTGAAACTCGTATCATAGATACGACCATTGTAACTATCCTTATGTGCGTGACAGAGAAATGGGAGAAGCGGACACCAAACAAATATCTAAATAAATATGTAAAAAGACACACGAGTATTATTGGGTTAGATGGTTTCAATGCACGCTGTTATCCACTGTGACTCGAATGGAAATCCGAACGTTATATTCAAATTTAATTGCGTAGCATGAAAAAAGTTTTCCTGAACCAAAGAGCGTAATAATTTACGACGCTCTCACCCTACACAGACGAGGGGGACGCAACCAAAACGGTGTCGCAAAAACGCTTACGATGGGGGCAGAATTTTAATACAATTTACACCGCACCCCCGCTACGATGACGTAAATTACTCAAAAATCCTCCCAGTTTTTGATCTACACAAGTTTGCGTGCTATTATTATTTTTACTAGTCCACCCCCGTGGCCGAACATGAAAATTTCCTAACAAAACTTGTGATGTTCATTTCTACTCCGAATCTGATGGATTAATACACCGAAAATTGCGGAGTTAAGCTTGTACCACAGATACGCTCATCACACACTTTCTGCTGGTGGCTGTGGCGGACAGACGGACGGACGGACAGACAGACGCAGGCCTTATTTTAGCATAGATTAAGATTTTCATTACCATAATCGTATTATGAGGCATCTAACCACGATTTTTGCTATATGTTTAACATCAGATAGTGACTTATAAATCATTTCAATATTATAATTATTGACATTGCTTCCATCAAACTATCGTTGTTATAAAAATTGCCACTGACGTCAAAATATCAGTTTACCGCAATTAATTATTATCAAACTAACGCCAGTGCTATTCCAGATACTTATAATGGTTCGTCGATTATTAATTTTTTCTTAATTTAAGTTTTTCAAATTTCATTTCATTTTCGTACATTCAAACATCAGTATAATAGCAGCCTCATTAACAAACCAACACAACCATGTTCGTAGATTCAAGCATCGCTGTCAAAAACACGTTACCATTTCCCTATTCTTGAATTCAAACATTGTTGTCAAAACAACACAACCAAATCCGTAGATCCATTTACAATTGTCAGAATAACACAACCACATTCGAACATTCAAACATCGTTGTCAAAACAAAATCTCCATGTTTTTAAATCCGAATATCATTGTCAAAACCACACCTCCGTGTTTTTAAATTCAAATCTCCTAGTCAAAACGACACTTCCATATCGTGGATTCAATTTATATCATCACCACAACACTTCTGCATAAATTTCCACTTTCAATTTTGTCTCTCGTTATCCCGACGAAATCGTCAGCATAGTATGGAAATAGAAAATACTGAAACAATGGAAAAAACTATCCAGCTCGCGCGCGATCAAACACTTCGGCTGATGCCAGCACGGACATTTTATTATCATGTCTGTGACGTTTTAATTGCAGCAGGACGTAGCCAAATCGAGATCCTGGCTTGGGGTGCAGATGGCATTTTATCACCATGGTTCATGATACGAAATTGACGAACAAGAAGTATAGGTGTGGCATTTTATCACCATGGTTCATGATACGAAATTGACGAACAAGAACTATAGGTGTGGCATTTTATCACCATGGTTCATGATACGAAATTGACGAACAAGAACTATAGGTGTGGCATTTTATCACCATGGTTCATGATACGAAATTGACGAACAAGAAGTATAGGTGTGGCATTTTATCACCATGGTTCATGATACGAAATTGACGAACAAGAAGTATAGGTGTGGCATATCTGTTAGAGTTTCATGAACGGGAGGTTGTGTGCGCAGTGACTTTCTTTGAAATAACTTACAAGCACAGCTCCTCCTTTAGGGGCATTTTGATCTTTTCGGACAACTATTCTCAAGACTCGCACTTGTAAATTCGAGCAACAATTGAAACGTCGTTTTTCTAATATGGTTACACATATGACAAACATTCATCCCACAATCCGCTAGAACTGTTGGATGATCTTTCCAACAAAGCAAATTCTTGTTCCATGAATTCATTTTTTCTCCGTTTTCCCATGCATCGATTCCGAATGAAAAGCTTGTTTTCAATTCAAAAAGAGCAACTTAACACACCGATGAGAAAAGACGTCACGAAGACCACGAGAATCCCGGCATGAAGACAAGTGAGTGCCGGTCATAGATGGTTGCATCAAAGAGCTTTGCAAGGATATTAAATTCCTCGCTTAGCTTCTATTCAGAACAGACTGGAGTTCGATAAAAGCTCTTTGATGTATTTCGTGCGCACACTGCCAATATGACAGCTAATCTTCGAGTTCGCCAGTCTGTGTAGGTATGCGTCAATGTTTGAAAGCGTGCATAATCTGTAGACAAATTATTCATCAATTGCGTTTAAGATTCTACACAATTTTAAAAACAATAGTTTTTCTCAGCACCCTCTGGAAAGCAATACGCATTCAAAAACTTGAAACACTGTATTGAGGGTGGACTATTAAATTGTGGTTTATATAAAATTCAGTGTAATCCATTGTGCATCTTTTATAAAATATTAATTGGAATTAGTCATTTATCTTTAATGCATACGTTGTAATTGCGTATGGTAATTATTTGTAAATCTTTGAAATCTGTTTTCTTCTAACTGTTTACTAATCTTTGATGCGAAGTTCAACTTTAACTCCTACACACCATTTACGCTTTTATTTATTTTAAGCAAACCGTGAAATAATGGAATTGCAAATGAAGATTTTTGCCATTTTCATGCAACACATTTGTTACGTAAATATAAAGAAAATATTTTTTAAACAAACATTTTTATACGTATCCAGGCAAAATTTTTCATACAGACCTGCAAATATCATTAATAAAGTCAAGTCTATTTGAGTGCTCTTGTGTCACTCCTGAGATTATAAAATAAATTCTTAGAATTTCGCCTTTTATTTCTGTGAGTCTATTGTAAGATAATCAGGGTAAACTATGACACGCTTCAAAACGCACTACAATACATGTATGTGTTCTATTTTGTTCGTCTCCCATGAAATTAAACTTTCTTTTAAGTTAAGCATCTGAATAAAAGTGGCTTAAAGGAATTCAGTTCAGCAAATAAGAGTGCAAATAGTTTTTAAGACCAAATAGAAAACTTTTGTATGTATGAGAGAAACTATCAATGTACATATATCGGCCTGCATAAAATGGCGTGTGGATTATACATCATTTCATCAACAAATGTACAAAAACAGGAAGCAATTTATTGTGTTTTTCAAATTCACTCTAACAGAAAAAAATCACGTTTCTGCTTTCCCTTTATCAATAAAGAAAAGTCATCGGTTTTTTCATGAAGAAAGTCTCACTAACTCGATCGTAACGTTTCGAAGATGAAGCAATTGTTTATTCTTGAAGTAGAATTCATTCCTCAAACTTTTCATTTTTATTTCAAGAGAAAACGAATGTGGAGTAGGCCTCAACAAAACGATAAGAAGACAATAGAAAGGATAGATACGTCGACGTCCGCAAGCCTACAATTATGAAGAGTCATTTGGAAACACTAAATTTAACAACTTGTCCCTTGAAATGCACAATAATTATTGACAGTATTCATAGCTATGAGGCAAGGTGCGCCCTGACACTTTGCCGTTATGTTACTGATAATGGCATACGCACCAATTAATAACCTTTGTGATGAGAATTGTTGAAAAAACATTGTTGAAACTAATTTGGTGCATTAATTCTATTCGGGATATACATGTTTTCTTTTCTTTCTGTTCTTTTTTGTTCTGAATTCTGAATGAAATACTGCCTACCTGTTCGCTGCTTTCATGTTAACTAATTCAGCGTATTTTTACCACAGCTGAGTTTAGTCATCGCTAATTCAGAAGCGAGGAATGGAGAGAGATGAGGCGTGGTTTCGAGCACACACTTCCAGCGACCACTGAACATGTTTACCACTCGTTTGGTGGGCTTTATTTTCAAGACTTCTGAAGTTTGAACTTCTTAAGTCCTTCGGAACATTTGCTTATTGCTTTCAGCATTTGTGATATGTTTCTGGCCTTCATGAATTGAGGTGATTATTACCTCCAGCACTTGGGGTGATTATTACCTCCAGCATTTGGGGTGATTATTACCTGCAGCATTTGGGGTGATTATTACCTCCAGCACTTGGGGTGGTTATTACCTCCAGCATTTGGGGTGATTATTACCTCCAGCATTTGGGGTGATTATTACCTGCAAAATTTGAGGTGGTTATTACCTCCAACACTTGGGGTGTTTGATGTTTCAGGACGTGTGGTGATTATTACCTCCAGCATTTGGGGTGTTTGATGTCTTCAGGACGTGTGGTGATTATTACCTCCAGCATTTGGAGTGATTATTACCTTTAGCATTTGAGGTGTTTGATGTCTTCAGAACGCGTGGTGATTATTACCTCCAGCATTTGGGATATTTGTTGCCCGTACATCAACGATTTTACGCCTTCAGAACTTATCATGCCAGTATTTCCAGAAGTTCATCACGGTTCCCACATTGGAATCGTTTCAGTGACAGTGCTAGCTTTTCCATCCCCAAGCAGAACCTGAAATAATCAATCTTATAAACTGGTAGGCAAAAATCCAAGCCAAAGGACAGTAAGAATTTCAGTCTCTGAGGTAAAACAGTAGAACTAAAATTGAATACGACTTTCTCTGGATCACAAGGTTGCAA
>JACJUY010002450.1:24594-38522 GCA_014220935.1 Platorchestia sp. MABIK | reverse complement strand
GACCCTACTGAAAAGCTTTACATATCTCTCCCATATTTCGGTGCTCAATCCGAGAAACTTAAAGAAGAGCTAAAATCTCTTGTGCTTAAATTTTTCAACATTAAATTGCATGTTATTTTTGTCAACAACTTTTGTGTTAGATCGTTTTTCAGTTTCAAGGAAATACTTCCCATTGCGATGCGATCCTCAGTTGTTTATGAATACAGTTGTGCACAGTGTGCATCCAGGTACATCGGTTGCACCGGTCGTACCCTAGGACAGAGGGTCGCAGAGCATAGGGGAGTCAGTTACCGCACAGGATCAAGGCTAGGACAACCACCCCATTCCGCTATCCGTATTCACGCCGATAACTGTAATTCATTAATCGCAAATAACAATTTGTCAATCATAGGTCAGGGGTCAAATTTTAGTGATGTACGCATTTTAGAGTCGTTGCATATTTTAAAGGGAAGACCAGCTCTGAATGATACATCTAGTTCTTTTCCATTGTGCATTTCTAATTAGTTCAATACTGTCTCGTGAACCGTTTGTATCTGTAATTCATCAAATTTATTTCATATCGTGTTTCAGCTGATGATGGGATTTATCCCGAAACGTTCGTTCCAAATATGTTTAGAATTTTATTCTTCGCTTTTAAATTTTGAATTGAAATAAGCTTCAATTATTCTTTACGATTCGAAATTGGCGGATTCAATTAACACAGCACTTAATTTAAGGCGTGCATGACTAAGACGAATCTTTGTCCGTATTAGTAGAGGTTCCGTTAGATGATAACTCGAGGATAGGCTGTAATAGCCTTCAAAGCAGGACCAGTAGCTGCTACGCGTGCCTGTTTGCTCGTTGGCTCGAGCGCACGTGCATGTTTGGGCACTTTGTTTGAGCACAGCACCTCGGCAGCTTCAAAATTAAACAGATCGACGAGAGGCGATGCAGCTGAGCAGTAACGACGCCAAAGGCCGCTTTACGGCCTTCTTAATTGAGTGTCTACACAGCACCCTTTAATAACACAGCCTTACGCTGCACATGCCGAGCTGCTTCTCAGCCTTTCGCAATGTGTTATTGCGTGCAAAAGTGCTTTGCGCTTCGGCTGTTGGTCTCAATGGTGCTGGTGTGCCCTGCTGTCTTGTGCTGCCGTGTCGCCCTGTCGAACACTCCGTTTCAAGGGGACATTTTCAGTTTCGTTTCAAGGGAAAACGAATTGTTGCCATGTTGACTAGTCAAACTCTCCGTTTGAAAACATGTTCAACTTCTCAGTTTTGTTTCATGGGAAAACGAATTGTTGCCATGTTGACTAGTCAAACTCTCCGTTTGAAAACATGTTCAACTTCTCAGTTTTGTTTCATGGGAAAACGAATTGTTGCCGTGTCAACTAGTCGAACACTCCGTTTCTGGGAAAAAATTTTTCAACTTCTCAGTTTCGTTTCATGGGAAACGAATGTGGAGTTAAGATTTTAAGAAGACGACAAAAAAGAAAGAGTGATCGAAAAGGAAAAAATTTTCAACTTTTCAGTTACGTTTCCAGGGATTTAGAACGAAAACCAGGGACAAAAAAGATTCCTAAAAATGGAAAATTTTTCAGCTTTAATCTTGAAGTAGTGTTGTTTTCCAGTAAATTTCTAAAAGACGTTCAAGCTAGAAGTTCAGTGTGCGTGAATTTCAAAATGTACTTCTTATAGGTTTCCATTGATTTTCTCATGGAAAATGTATTGAACTTGAAAATGAGTGGAAGTTTCAAAAAGAATTTGAGCTTGATTATCCAAATTATACGGTTGTGAGAAGAACAAAAACGTAAAGAATTATATTGAAATTAAAGTAAATGTAAATATACGTACGACTAAAACGTAATTGAACGGTCCTTCAATTTTAGCGATAAATTTCCTTATATAAGCAGAGTCATTCATTCAATGCGTTGATGCTCTCATTGATGAGAATTCTGAGAGTTAAGTTTTTTGCTTTTCCTCTGGTGCCTGTGCGTGATTGGTGTCTGGCGACACAAGGCATGCGGGGCAACTCAAGATGGGTAGCTCGGTACGTAGCTGTTCATTATATACTACTGCATCATTATTAACTACTGCATCATTATTTACTGCTGCATCATTATTTACTGCTGCATCATTATTTCCCACTGCATCATTATTTCCTACTGCATCATTATTTACTACTGCATCATTATTTACTACTGCATCATTATTTACTGCTGCATCATTATTTCCTACTGCATCATTATTTCCTACTGCATCATTATTTACTACTGCTTCATTATTTACTGCTGCATCATTATTTACTACTGCATCATTATCTACTGCTGTATCATTATTTCCTACTGCATCATTATTTACTGCTGTATCATTATTTCCTACTGCATCATTATTTACTACTGCATCATTATTTACTACCGCATCAATATTTACTACCGCATCAATATTTACTACCGCATCAATATTTACTACCGCATCAATATTTACTACCGCATCAATATTTACTACCGCATCAATATTTACTACTGCATCAATATTTACTACCGCATCAATATTTACTACTAACTCAATATTTACGCTGATTTAAAGCGAACTTCGAAATAATTATTACTCCTGGAAGTACATCTTGGTTTCGTTTCGGAAAAATCCATCTCGAAATAGTTTTAACTACGCCGAGTCATAAGCCTATGTCGGTTCACAGACGTAAACAGCGACTGCATGTCTATCAATAAATCCACACGCTCAACGCTCTGACCGCGATGTGAGCCACCGGTGTATTTGGAGAGGATTTTCATAATGCTGCGACAAACATTGATGAAGCAATACTAAAATTAACTGGAATGATAACTTCTGCATAAAATCAATGTTTTCCAATCATCAATCGTACAATTCCTCCGAAAAATAGTCAAAATCCCTGGATTGCTGAAGACCTCGTTATTGATTTTAAAAAATGTCAAGTGTATGAAGCTCTATTCTACGAAGGGAGAATATCTAAACAAATGTATTGCAAATTGAGATTATATGCTATAAATCATGGAAGAACATCAAAAAAACTATTTTACGCTCGAATTCCCTCAATTCAGAACTATTTTTAAAAAACTTGGCGCCTGCTTAACTCTTTCTATAAACCGAATGATAGTGCTACGAAAACAATTGAGCCCATTGTTTGAGATAATGCAAAATGTCGTGAGAAAAAAGTTTAGCGACTGTGTTTAACACCTTATTTTTAATCTAAGAAGAAACATTGCTGATGGTTTTCCTAGTGAACCGACTAACAGCTTGGAATACATGGATCGTGTCTGTGAACACATCTCTTTTTTCTGACACATAGCTAGTTCCTCCGAAGTAATTGCACGCATATGCAACTTGGTTAATAAATCATGTGAAAAAAATGTTCCTGGCTAAAGTACTAAAATGCATAGCTGAGATAATAGCACCGTTCATGTCCAATATTATTACCAAGGTATTTTCTCGAACTCGGTATTTTCTCGGTATTTTCTCGGTGTTTTCTCGGTATTTTCTCGAACTCTCTCAAGATTACTAGAGGAACCCTTATATTCAAAACTTTGATAAAACTTGCGCTAACAATTACAGACCAATCTTTTTAGAACTTGTTCAATTTTTTGCTAAATATTCGAGAAAATTGTTCATAAAAAGTGTATTCTCATTTTGAACGGAAATCATTTCTTTATGATGAACCATACGGTTTTCGTTCTAAAAAATCAACAATGGTATTAAATCATTTACAATACCTTCATTTCACTACAGATGAAAGTGTGCTCGTTTTCACCGTGTTTTTTGACTTCCGAAAAGCATTCGATTTCACAAACAATAGCATAGCAACTCTCAGCAATAGCAGAGAGTATGAATCACCAGCTGCAGAGGGTTTCAATGTGGCTGAAAGCAAATAAAATAAGCCTCAATATCGATAAGACAAAATACATTATATTCTCTTTCAAGCAGGATACTTTTCTCCCACACATTAAGATTGTGATGCTGAGATTTAAGAAACCAGCCCCTGTAAGCTCCTGGGCATTATAATGGATAAACATCTGATCTTCAAAAAGCATATTGTTCATATCAGTACTAAATTGGAAAAAATCGTAAGGTGTGCTCAATGAAGTAAACAAATATTATCTGAATAGGACTGGAAAATACTTTCTCGAATGCCTATATATTTACATACTATATTACACTATATTTACACGCTATATTACACTATATTTACATGCTATATTACACTATATTTACATGCTATATTACATTATATTTACATGCTATATTACACTATATATACATGCTATAATACGGTTTATTTACATGCTATATTACACTATATATACATGCTATTTTACACTATATTTACATGCTATATTACACTATATTTACATGCTATATTACACTATATTTACATGCTTTACGGAACAGAAGCATGGAACGGAACTCATGAAAATAAAACCATTTGCTATTTGCACTCTAAAAAAGAGTCATTTGAGAGGCAAGAAAATTTGAAATTAATGCCCACGCGAGTGGCTCTTCTAAAAGTCTAAAAGTACTTGAGCTTTTGGACCTCTACAAGTTCTCCTTGTGTAATTTCATGTATAAAACATTTACCTTTGATTGCAACAAGAATCTTGAAAATTATTAACTGAACAACTGGCCATTATGATCATATATCCAAGAATAGAAGTAACCTCATACTTCCTTAATGTTGAAAAGCACCATCACAACAAAGTATCCTGTTCATTGGAACCAAGACTTGAGATTCATGGAAAAAGTTCTTACAAAACTTTCAACTCAAATCTTGAATCGCTATTTCTTTCGGAATATTAATCACATAAGTTAATCAAGACAAATCTTTTCTGCTATTTTATTTGTCTTGATAGGCTAGTTTTCATAATTTATAACATAGACCTTGAGTCTTTTCTAGAATATACTGTTTTCATCTAGCTCATATTAAGTATTGTCGTAAAACTATTCATCGAATATTGAGCGAACCAATTAATTGATCAGTCTAGTGTGCGAATAGGTTAAGTGAGTTAGGTTGAATATAGTTGTACACCTTAAAGTAGCGTCACAAATAGCTATACTCAAATGTATGCATTGTATAAAACATAAAAACAATATACTGATGTATCACTCGTGGTAAATAAATCGTTTTAAATTACATTAATTCTTTAAACCTCCATGTTTTACGCAAATGGCATTACAAAATACCTCAAACCTAAAAGTCTATTACATGAGTCGCTTTTTATCCTAATTACATGCATGATCTTTAGATGAACGCCATAATTTGTTTGGCATCTGAGCCTGCAAGTCTTCTTTTTCCATAATTTTTTCAGAGTCTCAACTTGCAGCATATATTTTGCCATAACATGATAAGCGTACGTTGGCGGGACACTTGTCAAACTCAACACAAGTTATTTCCCACCATTGAATCAATCGTATCACATGTCTCAATTTTTATTTTCAGTACTTTCTACATTTTACGGGCTCGCCATGCAACGTTTAAAGTTACGCTTCTCTTTACACACACATTTTACCAACCCACAATCGCCGAAGACAAGAAATTCTCAAGTCAATTCCGGACTCCCTCACACCAAATTGCACGTCCGAACATAACCGAAGAATAAGGACCCCAAAGAACGTATTCTGCTCGTGTCCCAGGTGAGAGCTGGTAGTAAACAGCATCGTATTCTGGGCCAAAAATATAAACAGAGAGGTTATAGCTCCATCAGTTGTCTTATGTACGGAGGACTGGGTCACGCCCTCGGTTATTGTGTCGAGGTTGTGTGTAGACTTGATGCTGCTTCTGTACCGTACAGTGAGATTAAGCACCGTTCCATGCTGTTTTTGAATTGCACAATGAAATCCAGCACCGTTTGATGCTGTTTGCGCACTGTGCTGTGAAATCCAGCACCGTTTTACGCTGTCTTTTTACCGTCCATTGAGATCCAGCACCATTTGATGCTGTTTCTGAGTCTTACAGCAAAATCCAGCTCCGTTTGATGCTGTTTCAAAACTGTACAGTAAAATTCAACACCATTTGGTGCTGTTTCTGAGTCTTACAGCAAAATCCAGCTCCATTTGATGCTGTTTCAAAACTGTACAGTGAAATTCAACACCATTTGGTGCTGTTTCTGAGTCTTACAGCAAAGTCCAGCTCCGTTTGATGCTGTTTCAATACTGTATAGCAAAATTCAATACCATTTGGTGCTGTTTCTGAGTCTTACAGCAAAATCCAGCTCCATTTGATGCTGTTTCAAAACTGTACAGTGAAATTCAACACCATTTTGCGGATCTTATGCCATGGAGAAGGCGGATACAAGAAAGCTCACAGAGTTTTCTGAAGCAGTGAAATAGTTCAGCCTAAAAAATTACAGGTATACAGAAAGGAGAGTTGGTATACCGTTGGAACAACTTGCCCATCCTCCGAAGAGCGTGAACCTGCCTTCTGAGGAGTCAGCTAGGAAGCGTTGATTAACACTTTTACTCCAACGTGAGCCACCGGTGGCCACGGAATAGATTTTCATAATACAGCTGGCCGACCAGTAGTCACACACTCAATTTTCATGAATATTTAAGTAAAGCTAAATAAAGGCGCGATCTCGTTATTGTTTGCTATTTTCAAGATTGCTTACTAAAATTGACTTAAAATTTGAGTTGAATGTGGAACTTCAGTTTAACCTACTGCGGTCAAAGCGTCAATTCTATTCTTATTTAAACATTTCTGAGCATAGACAACTTTGTTGCTCTGCTCGGAATTTCTGTTATGTATTTACATTCGAGCAAGATGTTCGGGATTAATTTGATTGAATAACATTCGATTTTTTTCCCAGATTTTTAAATTTTTTCACACCAACTAGGCTTGAATTTAAAATTTAAGCCCTCCTTCATTCGTATACACGATGACAGCAAGAATGGATGACTGGGAGCCACCTGAATCGTAGAAGAAAATAACTTGTATCATGATGATTCGCGCCGGCCATATAAGGAGATTATGGTCGCTGCTCAATGCTCCCTAAACATTGCAAAAACTATCCGGCATGAATTAGAGAATGCAGTGGAGACTACATGTTTGGCCTCCAAATTCCCCTGATCTTAACCCGATGGATTATTATGTATGGGGGTACTGTCGAGAAAGATACCAATCGCAGCGCCAGTACTAGAAGAGACCAGCTAATCGATAGGATTAATGTGGTTTTTGAGGGACTTCCAAGGGAAAGTGTTAAATCAGCTTGCTCTAGGTTCGGGCCCGGATTGAGGCTGCAACACGAGTACACACGCTAATGGTGGTTATTGTAAGTAAAACTCTTCTGACAATAGCCTAATTTTCTTCCCTATTGAATTTCTTTGAAATCAATTATGTTTTATAGATACCAAACGCTTTTCTTTTTCCTGATAAAACTGTCAAATTTATCTCCAACACCAGGAGTGTGACTTACAGGGCTACCCTCAATCAGTTGAGTTGGAACACGACCAGTTTACGTCAAAAAGAGCGCACGCAGTTTCTTATCCGTGTGGTGCACCTGTGAGTTTGTGCCACTACAACAGTATCATTAATAAAGGCTCCGACGTGCCATTAATAATTATTATTATTATTCTCGTCACCCAATAAACTGAAAAGTGACATGAAATATCATCGCCATCATAAGTGAACTTACACTCAGTGAGCCTTCAATCGCGAAGATATTTTGGTATAAATCTTCATAAATCAGAAATTGTGAAGATTACCACCTGGATATCCCGCATCACTTTTGATCTTCTGTTCCAGTGGAGTGCGTTCAGCGATATGCCCAATTAAGTTGAGTGCTCCGAATGTATTTAGAGATTACAGAGTGTTTCTACTTAGTAATTCTCCTATTGTTCACTTTCTTCTTAGCAATTCTCCTAGTTTCACTTGATAACAAATGTTTTGGTCTTTTCCTGATTATCTTAATTACCTGTTTGTTGCGATAAAAACAGAGATGAAAATTCAACTTTGGCACAATTAAAAATTATGATAGCTAGCTAGATCAAGTTTCGGATCAAACTTCGATCGCGGATCAAGTTTCGATACCGAAGTAGACATTAGAAAATTCTGATAGATATAAATACAACTATTTTTCACCGAAATTGAAAACATTTATTGCCTTCATTCCTATGTGTGTAGTTGTAGTATTTTCGTCAATTGTTTGAATAATATTGAGGGACCAAAAAAAAACGAAATAAAGGATTAACATAATTTATGGATTTTCGAATGCATGGTGTAAGCCCCAGTGTCGACTAAAAAGAGATGATTTTCTTAGCAACGATAACACTAATTTAATGAAAATCTGGCTCTAAGCGACAGAAATTTTCTTCCAAAATATGCAAGCGGTCGCAAACGTTCCCGTTTCTAGTATGGAACAGCCATGAATTTTATCGGTTCTTTTGTTACTCTGTGGAAACTCTGCCAGCACTCAAACTTTCAAAGACTTAAATCGTGCATTTGTGATTTCTCAAGCAGGCGACATTGAATTTTATCTTGGGTAGGTTAAGGCAAATTGGACCCACTGACATTTATAATTTACGTTAAAATTTGGGTCTAAAAGTTACTAAAATTGCTGGAAAAAATTATGAGTTAGAATCTTAACGCAATAGACTTGGTGTCGAAGATACCGTGATCATAAAATTAAGTACGATTGTTCTCATTTCGGCCCTGAAGGTTATGTGATAAGAGGATTTCAAATCTGATAATTATTCAATGAATCAATTGTCAATCAATCGTGGTTTATAAAACTTGGCATCAACATTTTCATACTTCTTCGTTAGCACGATGGAAAGAAACGGGACTTAAACCTTACGTGATATTTTTGCGCAAGTTTTGTTTACGTCCCAAAACATGACGTATAAATTACACACGATCACACACGATCAGCCAGACAAGACACGATCTGAAGATGTAGCAGCCAGAGATACCAATTTTTCCAAGACAAAAGGATCACATTTAGGTTTTTCCAAATAAAATCACTGTTAAAATCACTTAGCATCTGACAAACCTACAAGACTACGGGGTCACAAATGGTCCTTATGATCGAATAACATTTGAAGAAAAGACATGAATTTAGCTAAAAATAAAAGCCAATCTTGTCGCCTTAGAAGCAACACCTGATAACTAACAGCGGTGAGGGCTGAATAGAGTTCTTATTTCTGCTTGAATTTCAGCTTGCATTTCAGTTTGCATTTCAGTTTGCATTTCAGTTTGCATTACAATGCGTTTCATCAAACTCCAATTCGCGGCTCGCAACTTAAGGGCCCTTCATAACAAATCAATTACTCTTCACGAAAATGAGTAATCATTCTACATCCTCGTAAAATAAAGCAACATTTCGGCTCACATACAAGCACCTACAACACCCAGCAAGAAGCGAACCCAAAACCAGCCCTCTGGTGCCGAGAGCTGCAACCAAAATGAGTTATCATTCTACATCCTCGTAAAATACAAGAAAATTAAGGAATCATTCTACACCCATGTAAATGAAAACAACCAAAATGAGGGATCATTCTACATCCACGTAAAATACAATCAAAATAAGTAATCATTCTTCATTTCCGTAAAATACAACCAAAATGAGTAATCATTCTACATCCACGTAAAATACAACCAAAATGAGTAATCATTCTACATCCACGTAAAATACAACCAAAATGAGTAATCATTCTACATCCACGTAAAATACAACCAAAATGAGTAATCATTATACATCCACGTAAAATACAACAAAAATAAGTAATCATTCTACACCCACATAAAATAACGCAACATTGCGGCTCAGATGAAGGCACCCACAACCCCCGCAAGAAGCGAACACAAAACCAGCCCTCTGGCGTCAAGTGCTGCAACCAGCGACAGTCCCCAGTTCTTGTGAGTGCCGACAATCAGGGACGCTGCAGAGTGTCTATTGTTGCCGGCAATTTCTCAAATTTGATTATTTTCCGGCGAGATAACGTCGAATGGGACAAAGAGAGACTTCAGTGCGTTATTACTGCCTTGGTGCATCTCCAGCAGTGGCGGCTGCCGGCGCTTTATGGCAGGTTACATCACCACGAATTGTTATGGAGCGACGGAATAAGATAAAAATTTTCCCTTAGTGGCCAGATGTGAGTTATTTTGGCGCTCTGTCCGTGTGCAGCTTGGGTGGTTACGCGTTCCGTGTGATATTTGGATGGTTGCGCAGTCCGTGTGATATTTGGAGGGTTGCGCAGTCCGTGTGAATTTTGGATAGTTGCGCAGTCCGTGTGATATTTGGATGGTTGCGCAGTCCGTGTGAATTTTGGATGGTTGCGCAGTCCGTGTGAATTTTGGATGGTTGCGCAGTCAGTGTGAAGTTTGGACGGTTGGGCATTTTGTGAGTCGTTTACGAGCTTGGAGTGTACTAGCGCACGTGTCCGAGATTGAAGAGCATGTGTAACTTTAGTGCTCTCATGTCGTAGAAAACACGTTTTATACGCCACAGCTAAAATTTATCTTTGAACGTGCTTTTTAAACGAACAATTTAAACGAGCGTAATTTCTCCCAACCATTCCTGTTTTTCTGGGTGTCGATAGTGTCGAAATAAATAGTTACCAATCTAGTTGAACTAAAAGTTGAAAAACCCGAACTTTGCAGTCATTATGTAGTGTTTAGGTATCCAGGTTACAGTAGCGGTGTACATACAAGTCAAGCAAACTAACAGGCAAGCAACAAAATGTGCATTTTTATATTTTGACCGACCATTGAAAGTCGTGGCACCACACATGATGTTGCTTGGATTAGATAAGTTAGGGATCTTCCCAGATTAGCCCCGCCACTAATACAACACATAAGTTCACCCACTTGTAACTTTCAAAACAATGCACCGATCGACTTAGAATTACTCTCAAACGAAAGAATGTTTGAATCTTTCGTGAAGTTTGGATAGTTGCGCATTTTGAATAACTTGAAGTCGATAGGTGCATTATTTCGAAAGTTTCAAATGGGTGAAGTTATGTGTTGCACTAGTGGCGGGGCTTATCTGGAAAAGATCCTAAGTTAGTTTAAACCACCCTAACTACAATAGAGGGGTTCACCAGAGAGGAAGAAAGAAGGCCCCCATTAAGTACGGAGTTGAGGGAACTGGGAATCTATCCATAAGGTACGTTCTCCAGTCAGGCCCCAACGCATAAAAACGTTACGTTAAGAAAAACAATTAGGAAACAAGTTAGAAGATGAAGAAAAGAGTCTGAAGTTCTGAAAGAAAAGGACTGTAAGGAATCGAAAAAGATGATTCACAACAAACAAAAACTTATTCTACTACAACATAAGAGAGGCCTGCCTAGCATCGAGCTAACGTCTACTCTCAGTACAAGTGCTGTAGAAAATCTTTAATTCCCATAATTTCAATACGCTGTAGAGTAGATACGATCTGTTACAAATGATCATTTCGCGAATGCTAGTTTCAGAAATTGATTTTGTGGAGAACATGACCAAAGGTGTTACGAGTTCAGTTTTGAATGCTCTTTACAGCTCTTTACACTATCTTCATTCTTTTCAACTATCTATAGTATCAACCATGGTAGAGCGGGGGATCCATCTTCCCGCTCAGTATCAAACGTTTCATGTATAAAAATCACTATTCTCTTTTCTATCTAATTAGTCATTTCAAATAATCATCCATGGTACCAACCTTCCCGGTTGGCATCAAACGCATCATTTATACATATCTTCTCACGAATCTCAACCTGACTCATAATTTCATTTAATCTATGCTCCCAACCTTGCATCTCAGTATCTAATGCATCATATATACCAATCATCACGCTACTCTCAATCGTACAAATCATTTCATCTAATTTATGAAACCTCAGTATCTCACATATCAAATGTACCAATCATCACGCTACTCTCTATCGTACATATCATTTCATCTAATTTATGATACCTCAGTATCTCACATATCATATGTACCAATCATCACGCTACTCTCTATCGTACATATCATTTCATCTAATCTATGATACCTCAGTATCTCACATATCAAATGTACCAATCATCACGCTACTCTCTATCGTACATATCATTTCATCTAATCTATGATACCTCTGTATCTCACGTATCATGTATACCAATCATCCCTCTGCTCTAACACATCATTGAATCTAATCAATGCCACGAACCTTGCATCTCAGTATCTGACGTATCATACATACCAATCACCACGCTACTCTCTACCTAACACATCATTCCATCTAATCTATGCTACGAAGCATACTGCTCTATCCGGCCCATCATCCATTGCTGTCATGAACAATTTCTCACGGGGTGCCGGAACCGCTCCCCGTTTATGCATCTCCTCAGCCCCTAAAGCGGCTCACGCCTGGAACAAGGGGCTGGAATTCCCGAGCGTCCGATCCAAATCCCCGGCTGCTTGCGAACGTTATCAGTGAGCGTAGAGCGGCGGCGCCGGGGTCATTAGCTTGGCGACGAGCCCTGATTTGGCCGCTAATCAGCGCTATAATTGCATCCAGCAGTGCCCTGCTCACATGCCGGCCCGTGGCGGCCTTCGCGCCTCGCTGTTGAGGGGCTGAGGCACTGAAACTGTTGTGGAACTGAAACTGTTGTGGGACTGAAACTGTTGTGGGACTGAAACTGCTGTGGGACTGAAACTGTTGTGGGACTGAAACTGTTGTGGAACTGAAACTGTTGTGGGACTGAAACTGTTGTGGAACTGAAACTGTTGTGGGACTGAAACTGTTGTGGGACTGAAACTGTTGAGGTTCTGAGGCATAGAAACTGTTGAGGGACTGAAGCACAGAAACTGTTGAGGGACTGAAGCATAGAAACTGTTGAGGGACTGAAGCACATAGGTCTGTCCTTGCTAATTTGTTTGAAGTGTCATCACGTTTCGCACTCTTCCCGTTCCTGCAAAGAAGAATTAATGCACGAATTACGTTTAGGTTGTGTGGGTTGAACGATGTTTCATGTTAGGCTTAGGTGAAACCAAGAGCTGCTCCTGCAGGACAAGGTTGTGCAGAGGCAGTTTGTGTTTAGACTGTAGACAATCTGTCGACAGTTGAACAGTCTTTGAATTCACGAAACAGGATTGATTCAGTTTTGAAAAGCCCCTTAAATAGTAGGTTTTTTGAAAGGGGAAGCTCATAGTTGTGGGGAGAAAAGTGTTATTCTTGGTCTCCATCCTGTAGCTTTTACTCTTGAATTTCTCCCTTTAAGAATAAGCTTATCAATGCTTCATTATTGATGCACTGACTTTTCTAACAACGAGTTTCTCCTACCTGTGAAATTTGAGAGTGCTTTATACCTAACAACATCGAGTTGTGATCATTTTTCTTGTGCTAGAGAAATAGAAATAAACGTTCACGATTCTGGAGGAAGGCAGATGCTCCGATGCTAAAAAGAATTAAATTTATTCAGACTGTAAGTTCCGACATCACAGATATAAATGAAAGTGTCACAGTGACAAAATTGAACATCTTAGCGCTCCAAAAACTGTAAATCATGTTATGAAAAATTTCTCTACCGTAGAACAAGATGGCGTTCCAGAGAGCAGCGGAATCTTGTCTAATAACGAAACCATAACAAAAAAATAGAAACCAAGAACCGCAATCTCAATACCACAATTTCTAAAAACCATGAACCGTGACCTCAATACCACAATTTCTAGAAACCATGAACCGCAATCTCAAATACCACAATTTCCATAAACCATTAACCGCAATCTCAATACCACAATTTCCAGAAACCATGGACCGCAATCTCAATACCACAATTTCCAGAAACCATGAACCGCAATCTCAATACCACAATTTCCAGAAACCATGAACCGCAATCTCAATACCGCAATTTTTAGAAACCATGAACCGCAATCTTAATACCATAATTTCCAGAAACCATGAACCGCAATCTCAATACCACAATTTCCAGAAACCATGGACCGCAATCTCAATACCACA
>JACJUY010002450.1:2296-22938 GCA_014220935.1 Platorchestia sp. MABIK | reverse complement strand
ATGTGTGCCCCCAGTTGATGGTGTGCTCTAATGGTGTTCATGTGTGCCCCCAGTTGATGGTGTGCTCTAATGGTGTTCATGTGTGCCCCCAGTTGATGGTGTGCTCTAATGGTGTTCATGTGTGCCCCCAGTTAAGCAAATTCATAATCCCTGATTTACTGGAGTTCGCCTGGACTCGTTGGGCTTTGCGCAACGATGTAAGAGGCCCATTTTGACTGCTTGGTTTTTGTTCTGGGGATATTAAGTTACTTTTTGATAACACAATAAGCGAAATTGGTCTAATTATGTTATGGGTTTATTAAACACCGCTTCCTTAAATGAAATGTCTTCTTTAGGAGTCGACCCTCCTTTGAGTCGCGGGGATTTGAATTAAGTTTGTGCAAAGTTAAAAGATTTGAACAGGTCTTCGTAATTTTGTGAATCAGACTCATTTTTTTAGACAAGAGAATAGTTCATATTTAAAGAGATGTATCAGTATGACATGTACAATAAATAATCGACTACTGATCGGATTTTATAAATGTCATCGAAGTTAATAAATGTCTCATCAGTGACAAAAAGGGGCGTTTGCTTGCAGTTGAAAACTATTCAAACATTATAAATTCCTCAGTGCCTGGCATTAAACAACATCACCACAAATTACAAACCAACTCAACAGTCTGCGATGAATTACTTAAAGAACATCAGTAGCCAGGAAGGCACATCAAAAAGAACCAAGCAATCAAGTCGATAGCGCATTGTCTCACTTCAGCATGACAATTGCTTGATAAATAGCAGCTTGCGACACGAGGCACTGCACTTACTGCTGATTTTTGCACGTAAGTTGCCGAGCTGAGCAATTTTAAATAATTTAAACTATTTATTTCCCACCAGCAATACAACAGGAGAATGTTTCTTAAGTCTTGGTCAACGGAGACATTTCAGTATAGCTGCTTGTGGTCCCTAACACTGCTGCTTACTGCTCTTTTTTACTGCATTACTACGCTTACTTACCAGCTGCTTACTGTATACTTACCACCTTACTTACCAGCTGCTTACTGTATACTTACCACGCTAACTTACCATCTGCTTACTGGATACTTACCACGCTTACTATACTTACCACGCTTACTGCTGCATTTTACGTCCCAGTTGCCACGCTAATAGCTGTTCGATGCGACATGCAGTCTACGTGACTCTGACTGATGAGGTGAGCGAGGGTCATAAACTCGTGCATTGGACTCCTTGCTGCCCCAATATTTATACATGTGCCATGACGAAACGGAGATGTGGAGCTTTTATGCAGTAGCTAAGCAAATTTTTTACTCATGTTATGTGGTGCTGCAGAGATGCGGAAACTTCACAAAATGTTAACCCTATTTCAACACATGGCGTGGCAGAAACGTGACTGTTTCATACGGTAGCCAACACAATTTTTATACGGTATATACCATTGCGTAGACGAAACGTGAAGGCTTAATACGGTAGCCGCCACAATTTGCATACCGTCGTTGGTGTCGTGGAGGTGTGAATCTTTTAAAATGAGGCCACTCTAGTTTCCAATATTATAGATTAGATTATAAGTTACTTCAAGCCTCCTTAACCACGACAAAGGAGTTCCAAAGAAAGGAAGGATGAAGGCACCATTTAGTGTGAATTAATGGAATGGAAAATATATCAACAATTAATGAACAATAATTATTACTATTATTATTACATTCCCGCGGTGGTAAAACCAGGATAATCACTATTATAAAAGTAGCCGCGTCCGTCCGTCCGTCCCTCCGTCCGTGTGACCCCCTCTTGATTATGATATCCACAATACGCAATCGGCTTATTTTTATTATAGAAATTTTCTATGGAGCTTTCTCTGTTGAAATTCATCATGTCGCTTTGAAATTATTAATTCATAATGCAAAAAGAAATGTTTTAAATTCGTTCGACCAGTAACCTGGCTACCACTGGGTATAAGGCACGGTAGAGAAAACAAGGTAGGGTCATTTCTATGGGGGAAATTACACTTCTTCTTGTTCGGGTAGCCAATAGAAAGGCTTTATTTCAAACTAACTTTATGACGTCACCAAACCGCAGTGTCGTTAGGCCAATAGTGGAGACGGATTTGGGAGTAGCAGTGCTACCAGAAGCAAATTGAGCTCTGCTATTGGTTCGTGGCCGTGACGTCAGCACACCCACACAGTCGACGAAAAAAAGACTGGTTTGAACCTAGCTTGTTTCCTTTACCGTGGTATAAGGCCCAAGATTTTGGAAGTTGAGTTATTGTTTCGAAATTGTGATCTTTTTAAAAGCTTTGAAGAGATAATAGGCGACATATCAGGATAAAATTCCACCAAAAGAAGCCACCAAAGAAAGAAATGTGTCCAACCGCAAGAGAGAAGTAGCAAGACTCCGGCAGCAAGAAAAGCATCGAAGACGATCGGATGAACGACGCGAAATGGCAAGGCGAAGCAGTGCTGCTCGCCAACGAAAAGCTAGAGCTAAATTGACCCTTGACCGGCGTTTGGAAATTCTACGGAATAATGCAGAGCAACACCGAGTAGCTAAAGAGAGCTTAACACATGAAAGAATCGAGGAAATTCTTCGTCATAGCGCTGGATAACATTGAGTGGCACGAGAGAATTCAACTCAAGAAAGAAGGGGTGAAATTCTTCAGACTAATGCCGACCAGCACGTGTGCACTAGTAATAATAATAATGAACAATGTGGGCTCTCACATAAGATCCCTTGCTTAGTACTTTATAGGACGGGAACTTATAAAACAAGATTAAAGTTAAAAAAAGTAGTAGGTATGTATTGAAAAACATGACAGCAGTGAATAAAAAAAAACGTTGGTACGTAACAAAACAAAACACCTATTCTATTTCGACAAAAACTTTCAGCTCGCAACCTCACTTTTACCCCTTGGGAGTGATTTAATTTTAATGCAGCATGTACCGTGGTGTGGCAAAAGCGTGAACTTTCATACGATAACCGCACCAATTTTCTAACTTAACTTGCGAGTGGTCGGTGTGACATGATTTTCCATGTGCAGTACATCCCACAAAAACCCGAACCGAGTATTTATTTTCCCGTATCAGATATACAATCATAATCAGTAATACTTTTCTAAAGGTTACTTTTTAACGATAATTTTGCTGGAAATCAAATGCTTATGGTATTCTTATGATGGTATTACTGATACTGGAAAATAAATACTCGGTTTGGGTTGTTGTGGGACATACTGTATATTGCGGGACACACTGTATATTGTGGGACACACTGTATATTGCGGGACATGCTGTACAGGGTGTCCACAAATAATGCATCCACTGACCCATATATGCAAATATGTGGTACCGGAACCATGCAACAGTATATTCTGACATATGGTTCCGGTATCAAACATACGTCAGACAGTGGATCGATTTTTTGTGGACACCCTGTATACGGTGCTCAGGACACCCTGTATACGGTGCTCAAAGAGGATTGCATAACTAGAAAAAAACGCAGTGCAAACCGCGGGGACAAAGTACCGTTACTGACTTCAGAAGACCTTTTTATTTCTATTTCTCAGTTTAGAGTCAAAGTTAGCGGTTTTACATCCAACTAAATCATTTGCTGTGGCTGGAATATCAAAACGAAATATTCTCTGGAATATTCACATTGGACGCAGCCCACGGGCAAGAAGACGTTGTGTTCCCTGGAATAGAGGCGCCAGCTCTCCGCCTCTGCCCTCACCCGTAACTCTTTTCCTAGAATTCTAGTTCTGAAGCATCGGAAAAAAGAGATTCTTTTACTTGTCATTGATTTTCGTATCTCACATCAGTGGTTATTCCTGTTGTTTGTTTCTATTTCTTCTGCTAATGGAAAATGTGATGACATTCCCCTTATCATTGCGGGATCTACAAGCATTAAATGATGCGGTGAAACTATGCAAAATATTTCACTGCAATGTAATCCTCGCATGAAACAATACAGTGAAATTTTAGCGTTAAATAACGCAACAAAATTATACAGAATGTTTCACTGTAATGTAATTATAGCCTCACACAATCCTATAATGTTAGCATTTGAATAAGCTCATTGTGAGGTATATTTCGCGTACATCGTCAAGTATCATTTCTGCTAATTAGTTCTGTTAATTACTCCTCCCTCACCTGTTAATGAATAAAGCAGAGAATTTTTGGGATTACTATGTGGCAAACGATGAAGAAGTTAATGTATAAATCAGATGATGAATAAATGAATAGATCAATTAAAGAATAAATGATTAGATCAGTTAATGGATAAACGAATGGATCAGTTAATGAATAAATTAATAGATCAATTTATGAATAAATGATTAGATCACTTAATGAATGAAGAAATAGATCAGTTAATGGATAAATGAATAGATCAGTTAATGAATAAATGAATGGATCAGTTAATGGAAAAATTAATAGATCAGTTAATGAATAAATGAATAGATAAATTAATGAATGAATGATTAGATCACTTAATGAATGAATAAATAGATCAGTTAATGGATAAATGAATAGATCAGTTAATGAATAAATGAATGGATCAGTTAATGGAAAAATTAATAGATCAGTTAATGAATAAATGAATAGATAAATTAATGAATAAATGATTAGATCACTTAATGAATGAATAAATAGATCAGTTAATGGATAAATGAATAGATCAGTTAATGAATAAATGAATAGATCAGTTAATGGATAAATGAATAGATCAGTTAATGAATAAAGCTGTGGATTTTTGGGATTACTATGCGGCAAACGATGCAGAAGAAACACGAAACTCAAGCTACGTTATATCTATAACATTTCTTCTTAAAAATATCATTTATACTTAACTACAAATGACGGTGAGAAATTACGCAAGCAAAGCGTTGTTTTCTGTCACCCATTTTCAAACAAACCCTGTTTCCAACCTTTTCCCGTCTAATGTTTTCCTTATAACATCGTCACAACAACCATCGTCACAACAACCATCGTCACAACAACCATCGTCAGCCTGGCACTGGCAGCAGGTTGGCATCGATACAAAAATGAAAAAGAAACGGTCACTTAGCAGTGAACTTCAAAAAGAAAAAACCCTGTTTATTTCCAATCAAGATGATACAAAAATACAGCATAGGTTTTTAAAATATCTCAAAGTAAGAATCCTCAGTTGATGCACACATATGAGTATCGGAATACCCATGTCACTAGTCGAAATAAATGATTGAGGGCAATGTATTCCTATTGTTGCCTAATCTAGGCTTGATCAGGCACAAATTCAGCAAGAAACTCGGAATATTAGAACTGTATTTACAAGTGGATTGGGAAACTCAGGTGAACAGTGAAGCGTTTTACCCGTTATCGACCAACGCCCTTCGGAAAGACATTAGGAAATCACTTGCATCGTGTTTATATTTTAAATATTTCGATGAGAAGTGAGGCAAGCCTCAACACTGAAGCACTAGGCGTTATCGGAATTTAAATTAGATTATACAGTAGGTTAGTTTCAGTATCCCTTATCACAACAAAGGTATTCCAAAGAAAAGAAGGATGAAGACACTATTTAGTATGAAGTTAAGGGAACGCGGAATCTATGCACGAGATGTGTTGACGCAGAGGATCCCCTGCCCATAGAAACAGTAAGTTGAGAGGGAAGGCTATGAAACAAGAAAAAATCTGACGAAGAACGTTTGGCGCTGAAAAACATGATAGCAGTGAGCCGACAAAAACATGATCCTTATAAAAACAAAAACTATCCTATTACATTAAGAAGAAGACGTCCCTAACTCTCAGGTCGGAACCTCACATTTTCCCCCGGGAGGGCTAATTCCCATAGAAGCAACAATTGCAGAGGAAATCAGAACACACACCCAGTACACAGCGAGACACAGGGGATCACAACACACACCCAGTACACAGCGAGACACAGGGGATCACAACACACACCCAGTACACAGGGGATCACAACACACACACAGCTCGGGTAAATTGGAGCAGTGTCCCAAAGCTGAGCTGTTAATTACAATGTATCGCGTGCATAATGGCCTACAAGACGAGTCATAACATGCGCTAATAAAGGAGCTCTGCAAATTGCCTGGCCAGGGTGCTTCCGGTGATGTGACGAGTGGTGTGTGATGTGACAAGTGTGATGTGACAAGTGGTGTGTGATGTGCTTGCGTTCTTGCAATGTGTCTGTGTTGTTGTGATGTGCCTGTGTTGTGATGTTTGCGCGTTATTGTGATAGACTTCAATTGAGGTGATGGGTGCTGTATAGGCTGTCTGGGTGATGAGCTTTGTGTGTGTTGTGTGGGCTGAGAGCCCACACAACACACTCCAACATCACTGAGAGCCACACACTTCAACTTCCCGTGCACCAATCAGGCCCTCTAACTTAAAGTAGTGTCAGAAAGGAAAGCGTGCAATCGAACTTGTAGCCTAAGCCGCAGAAAACATCACGCGTCAAGCGATACAGCATGGACCACATGCAGTCAGAGAATTGGCTGATGCAAATTCTTTATTTAATTACAACAAAGTCTCTTTACGTTGACATTGGGACAGCAGGGTAAAAAACGCCAGGATCTAAGGACAGAATACAGGACATGACACAGTGATATATTGCAGGGACATGCTGGGACGCATGGACATCATACATGGGCATCATGCGACAACACACAAACTAAATTAAAAATGTTCTCGTTGTAATGCTGGAAATGCTGAATTAAAAATGCTCACCGGCTCATCAAATACCGAGTTCCCAGAAGCCAAAAACTTGCAAACCTTTGCGCATTGCCCCCGCCGAGCTGCGCACGTTTCAGCACTGACATGCCCTGCAAAGCTGGGCAGTTACCGCCGTTCGAGAAGCCAAAGGCTCGCCTTGATTCATTACGGTGTATCGGGGCGCGAGTGACGCAAAGAAGCAGGGCCTCCGGCATTGGTATGCAAAACTGAGCCCAGGGCCTCGGACTCGGGTTCTTCGGCGCCTTCAGCGTCATTCTTCACGTTAACGACCGTTCCCGGCACAATGGAGAGGCTGTAACGGCGCCAACGGGGGTGGCAATAGTAACCTTCCTCGGAAACGTAACCTCCCAGAGTGCCCGTCGAATACGTTCCGAGTAAATGCGAGAGGGAAAGGCGTTTTTTTCTCGAGCGATGTGGTAAACGAGACTGTGTTTCGCAGGGGTGGTCTCGCGCGCGCTGATGTTCCTGATCTCAAATGCATCGCACTCTAGGACAACAATCTGCGAGCGTAGAGGGTTAATGGGTTCCAGTACTTACGGTCAATACCTGCAATGGGTTCCAGTACTTAGGGTCAATACCTGCAATGGGTTGCTGCGCCTAGGGTTAGGGTAAATGCTTTCATTGGTTTCCAGTGCCTAGGGTTAGAATTAATACCTGTAACGGGTTTCAGTATTTACGGTTAGGGTCAATGCTTCCAATGGTGTTCGGTATTTAGGGTTAAGGTGCCATGGGTTGTCATGCTAAGGGTTTGGGTCAAACCTTGCAACGGCTTATTATACTTAGGGTTAGGGACAATGCTTGCAATGAGTTGCAGTGCTTAGGGTTAGGGTGAATGCTTGCAATGGCTTGCAGTGCTTAGGGTTAGGGTGAATGCTTGAAATGGGTTGCAGTGCTTAAAGTCACCGTTTGCAATGGGTTAGAGCTCAAACATAAGATCAGTGCCAGCAAAATTCAAGCTCCAGAAAGGGCGGTCATTTATCATCGCTAATGGTGCACGGTACATCATTGCGAGCTGAAGTGCAGCGGCCATGAAACGGCTCGTGGTGATGTAATCGCCCCCCTGATGTAAATCTCCAGGGCCGTACAGTGGTTGCTAGACCTCGTCCCGAATGGTTCTTTCGAACTCTTTCTCTTAAATGTAAATATTAAACGGCCTTACACAACCAGCTTTAACTTTTTCGGCAACGCTAAGACTGCAAGACCCTGTCACTATTTGATGTTTCGAATTCTTTCTCTTGAATGTAAAATTAAACAGCCTTCCACAATCATCCCTTGCTTTTTCGGCAACGCTAAGACTGTAATGCCTAATTACTATTAGATGTTTCGAAGAGTTTCTCGTAAATGCAAACATACAACGACGGCCTCACACTCAAACTTTCTCAACGCGGCACCTGTGATTTTCGCCTTCCCAAATAGAGTATGTATAGAACGGCCAAAATTATAAATGCAACGCCGAAAAAGATAGACAGATAATGTTGACGCTATTTTTAAACGATGTTAACGCCTCAGATAATGTTGACGCTCTTTTAATTAGATTCAAAGCATCTTTACGTGAGCTGCTGGTTGTACTGAAGTAGTTTGACGGTACATAAACTAGTTGTGACTGATGAAATTTTCGGGCTGCGGTGCTGGTTCTAAAGTAAGATTCGCTTCGAAGATTAAATATTGGTATCCAGAACCCCTTTCGTGAGAGATTCATTTAACTTGACGCCTCAAGTATAAGTTGTCCAACTGACGACTACATGGAAGTGCAAAACTTCACGATGTTAAATCAAAGCAAAATACTACGAGTTTCTGTCCATAAAACCCCTGAATCTCAGAAAGTTTACAACTGTGTTAGCACTGAAAACTTTTTCCGTTAAAGAACGTTTTCATTTTTGCACATGCGTGCACGAGTTCTCGAAGATTATGCACCTCTATCGAATCTAAAAATACTATTAACAATTTGTCTTATCCGTTGCCTGATTAACTCGCCACCAGTTCATCTGAGCCAAGTCAAACGCTAAGCTCTGGTGCTTACAGAATTACTAAAGAAATGCTGGAGAAAACTTGAAAGTCGCGTACCATTTTATGATGAGCCGCATGGGTTAAGACTGAAAGTTTGTTCAATGTATTTATTAAGATACTACCGTAAATGGGCCGTCAAAAATGGTGGGATACAATATTTTTCTTAAGTAAATTTTCAAGGAGTGGTTGACGTACAAATTTATCTATCCTAATAGAACAAGCGATTAAAATATTCGTGTACTTGTGCACAGGTGAAACTCGTATCACAGATACGGCCAATAAGCATCCTTATGAGCGTCACAGAGAGACGGAAGAAGAAGCGAACACCAAATAAGTATATAAGTAAATAAACACACCAATGGTATTATTAGGAGAGATTTATTAAAAATGTGACCGCTATACCGAGAATTTAGAAAACGAAATTAAACGAGCAGTGAGTAGCCAAAAGCCTTACCATTAAAGTGATGTATAGCCACACGGATGAGTTTTTACAACAAGACCTTAAATTCATTAAGTAAACAAGAGCAAAATATATATCCGCAAACAAGAACTGTATATTTTTTTGCTAACAAGATCTTCATAAGCTATGCAAACGGAGTTTATATATCCGTATTTGTCTGCATGTGAAATCCAGGAATGGAGTAATAAGAACTACTCTCCACGACAGTACAAACTTGTATGTTTCAATTGCATTGGAAACTTGCTTGAGCGGTGCTGCTCAGGTAAGAAGGTACACGTGTTCAATGTGAAAAATTAACAAAATGTTACAAGAATTAATTGTTTTCCATAATCATTGACTCGGTTCTTCTCTTCAGATATATAAATTATGAAACTATGGCGTATTTAAATTCATGAAAATAAAGCATTTTGATGTTAATGCAGAATTAGTTTCTCTTAAAAAAGATTAAAAATTTCTTCACATGTTCTCGTCGTGGTAATAATAATCTTCATTAATGAAACATCGGAGTTTGCCAACGAAAATAAAACACTAGGAGTGTAACATGAGTGAAACATGAGTGACACATGAGTGAAACATGAATGAAACATGAGTGAAACATGAGTGAAACATGAGTGAAACATGAGTGAAACACGAGTGAAACATGAGTGAAACATGAGTGAAACATGAGTGAAACATGAGTGAAACATGAGTGAAACATGAGTGAAACACGAGTGAAACACGAGTGAAACATGAGTGAAACATGAGTGAAACATGAGTGAAACATGAGTAAAACATGAGTGAAACATGAGTGAAACATGATTGAAACATGAGTGAAACATGAGTGAACCATGAGTGAAACATGAGTGAAACATGAGTGAAACATGAGTGAAACATGAGTGAAACATGAGTGAAACACTAGGAGTGAAACATGAGTGAAACATGAGTGAAACACTAGGAGTGAAACAATATGAGGGAACTAGTGCGAGCGCTAGTGTGTTGCTATTAGGTTTTATTGATTGAGAAAGTCCCCGTTCAGGGACGGATACTTTTGGCGTCTCTGTAAAAATATTTTCGCTTGCGCTTCTATGAGGAAATATTTCTAGCGCCTTTACAAGGAAATACTTCTGACGTCTCTGTAAAGAAGTACTTCCTGAGCTTCCATGGAAAGAAGAATACTTCCAGCGTCTCTATGGAGAGAGAAATACTTGTAGCGTCTCCATGGAGAGAGAAATACTTGTAGCGTCTCTATGGAGAGAGAAATACTTGTAGCGTCTCTATGGAGAGAGAAATACTTGTAGCGTCTCTATGGAGAGAGAAATACATCAAGCGTCTCTATGGAGAGAGAAATACTTGTAGCGTCTCTATGGAGAGAGAAATACTTGTAGCGTCTCTATGGAGAGAGAAATACATCTAGCGTCTCTATGGAGAGAGAAATACATTTAGCGTCTCTATGGAGAGAGAAATACTTGTAGCGTCTCTATGGAGAGAGAAATACATCTAGGTGTCTCTATGGAGAGAGAAATACTTGTAGCGTCTCTATGGAGAGAGAAATACTTGTAGCGTCTCTATGGAGAGAGAAATACTTGTAGCGTCTCTATGGAGAGAGAAATACTTTTAGCGTCTCTATGGAGAGAGAAATACATCTAGAGTCTCTATGGAGAGAGAAATACTTGTAGCGTTTCTATGGAGAGAGAAATACTTCTAGCGTCTCTATGTAGAGAGAAATACATCTAGCGTCTCTTTGGAGAGAGAAATACACATAGCGTCTCTATGGAGAGAGAAATATTTCTAGCGTCTCTATGGAGAGAGAAATACATCTAGCGTCTCTATGGCGAAAGAAATACATCTAGCGTCTCTATGGAGAGAGAAATACATCTAGCGTCTCTATGGAGAGAGAGATACTTCTAGCGTCTTTATGGAGAGAGAAATACATCTAGCGTCTCTATGGAGAGAGAAATACTTCTAGCGTCTTTATGGAGAGAGAAATACATCTAGTGTCTCTATGGAGAGAGAAATACATCTAGCGTCTCTATGGAGAGAGAAATACATCTAGCGTCTCTATGGAGAGAGAAATACATCTAGCGTCTCTATGGAGAGAGAAATACATCTAGCGTCGCTATGGAGAGAGAAATACTTCTAGCGTCTCTATGGAGAGAGAAATACATCTAGTGTCTCTATGGAGAGAGAAATACATCTAGCGTCTCTATGGAGAGAGAAATACATCTAGCGTCTCTATGGAGAGAGAAATACTTCTAGCGTCTCTATGGAGAGAGAAATACATCTAGCGTCTCTATGGAGAGAGAAATACATCTAGCGTCTCTATGGAGAGAGAAATACATCTAGCGTCTTTATGGAGAGAGAAATACTTCTAGCGTCTCTATGGAGAGAGAAATACATCTAGCGTCTCTATGGAGAGAGAAATACATCTAGCGTCTCTATGGAGAGAGAAATACTTCTAGCGTCTCTATGGAGAGAGAAATACATCTAGCGTCTCTATTTAGAGAGAAGTACTTCGGCCCAACATTAACTTCTCATGAAAAGAGTTTATGAGGATCAAATTATTCATTTGCGTTTTCTGAACAAAATTTGAACCATATAAATTACGCAGAGACTCTCAAGTTTCCGCTGTTAAAAAACTACCCTTTGGAATGAAGTATACTGATGCTTTTCGGAAGATTGATGCTATCAGAGAATTCATTACTCGTCTACATGAAACTGAATATTTTATCTAGAACTTCAAAATAAAGGTCAAAAAATATGTTCAGCGAATTAATACATTTGAAATAGGGAGAGAAACACTGAAACCTTCATATTTAGTGAAAGACATGATAATAAAATGTCGAAACCAAATGATTTATCCTTTGACTTGCTTTGCACCCCGACCGAACTTTCCAATAGTTGCGAAACAACCCACCCTCAAACAACTCACCCTTCGAGCATTCGAGTCCTTCTTGGACGTTTTTAATTTCTGCTTCACATTTGAGGACAAACGGGAAGCGAATGTTGGTTCTGCCGTAATTGGTTGTTATGGAAGTGTGAGGGCACTTGAAGCCTCCATTTGTGCCAAGTTTCCAAGGCGTCCTCAGATGTGGCACGCTGGTTTGCCCAAGTTATCGTACCCCAGATTACAATGTCCCAAGTTATCGTACCCCAGCTTGCAGTGATTCAAGTAATCGTACCCCCAACTTGCAGTGATCCAAGTCGTATCCCAGGTTGCTGTGATTCAAGTTATCGTACCCCAACTTACAGTGATCCAAGGTATCGTACCACAACTTGCAGTGATCCAAGTAATCGTACCCCAACTTGCAGTGATCCAAGTCGTTCCCCAGCATGCAGTGATTCAAGTTATCGTACCCCAACTTGTAGTGATCCAAGTTATCGTACCACAACTTGCAGTGATCCAAACTATCGTACCCCAACTTGCAGTGATCCAAGTTATCGTACCCCAGCTTGCAGTGATCCAAGTTCTCACACACTAAATTGCCGATATGTAAAGTGGATAAATCAACGACCCTGTCAAGTTAGTTATCAGTGTACTAGTTGTAAGACGGAAAATTTATTTGGACAAAAATCATTTTTGAAGGTGAAATATTCTATAATGGAAATGCAATGTGGTGTGGTCATATACGTAACTTAATACTGTCATAACAAAAAACTGTCAAATTACATGGCCACACATACGTGAAATTGTCATATTTTTGTGTGGAAATGCATGCTTTGCCGCTGGGGCTTCCACACTGCTGATTGAAAATACGACTATTACTTCTTCTCGGGGTCTTTCTGTTGCCTGTGCGTGACTGGTTGCCATGACGACATGGGACTTGTTTTTTGTTGCCATGACGACATAGGACTTGTTTAGCGACCCAAGAATGGGCTTCGTCTTCTCATGTTTGATTTTATTCGCTATTCTGGAGAATGTTTCTTGTCCTGACAGAGGATTTTTGTACCGTGGCCAGAAAATAACAAACTCACGAGTTAATGATTCGTTCATACACATTGAAAGGGCACAGAAACAAGAATTAATCCATAAGGGATAAACTCGGTGTTTTTCAGTCAAAATTTTGGAGAATCATTTCCCCTATAGCAGGATTTGACTATCCAATTAAGCAGTGCAGTATATTTCCAAGGTGTTTTCCTTCCAAAGAAATTTTATAACGAAATCTAGACATTTAAAGTTTAATTCCAACGAACTTTTTATATCGCTCAAAAGTGTATGCTTGTAACACAATTCTTGATGTTCGAAAAAATCCTGCGCTCTCTGTGAGTTTTCGTCCTTTGCACCACGAATTCTAAAATAGATATCATGTACATAGGACCAGTGCAGCCTGGAGAAAATTCTGATCGGACTTGGTCTTCGATCGATGATGTGTAACTAAAACAAAAACTGAAAGCGAATTCCAGCAGAAGTAACCTATTTTTTCCTAGGGAGCGTAGTAATTAATAACAGCAAAAGTAACTTACGTAATTTATTTCCCATGGAATAATTTCCAACTCTACACTACAAAGCTTCCGCGTATGGCAACGTTGGAGTAATTCCACCGTTGGATCGTGGTAATTAGTCTCCCAATATGACGTTCTAGAGATGTACCACATATGTACAGGGTGCAGCCGTAAATCCTGCACTTTCGAGAAGGCTTTGAATTACAAAAATGCAACAGTGACTACCGCAACCAGTATTTTGACGGTCTATCAAAATGACAAACTATCTGGAACCAAAGAATTCTGTCCAAAATTTTAACAAAATCATTACATCCACACAGCTTTAAAGCTGCGGCGATGCATTGAACACTTTGTTTTGAATTACCTCATTTCTGTCGCATTCGCCCTACATAAGAAACTTCCAAAGCTTTGTTATACCAGTCAATAGCTGATTTTTTAAATTTTACCCCGCAGAGATATGAGTCGTCGATATCAACTGCGTCACTTTTCTATTTATTTAACAGAACAGATTTTTAATATTCATCTCTCTCACTACCCTACGCGCTCCCTTACCCCCTCATGGAGTTGACAACCATTTTTTTAATAATATTATTAGTTTAAGACTTCCTAGCCACAACTAAGGCGATCTCATAAAAGCAAAGAATTGGGACCATTTAGTATGGACTGTAGAAAAGAAGGAACCTGTGCATAAGGCGTACGTGTTCCTTTACAGGGTACCCAAGGGCGCGGAAACAGCAGCAAATTAGAAAAAAAGACAAGCGTTGGACCAGTCGTACCATACATCCATTCGCAAGACTGTTGTTGGTGTTCCTGGAACGCCTACATCCATTCGTAAGACTGCTGTTGGTGTTCCTGGAACGTCTACATCAGTTCATAAGACTGTTGGTGTCATTCATAAGACTGCTGTTGGTGTTCCTGGAATGCTTACATCCATTAATAAGACTGTTGTTGGTATCATTCATAAGACTGCTGTCGGCAGGCCTAAACAGACACCAGTCGAGATATCAACAAACGAAGTCACAGAGCGGCACCATTGCTTGCAGCAGCAGCATCGTCATCTCAGAGAGAGTCACGTTCGACCAACACAATAAAGGAAAGCGCACGAGCGCTACCTTTGGGAGATGGATGGCCGGTATCTGCGGAGCCCGACTTTGATATGATAGAGCTTTGTTATTGGAAACCATGAGATCCGACGGCGGACATGGCAAGGCTATAGGGAAATTGAGCAGTCCTGCCATTCTCATGCAGACAGGCTAATGTCGTGCGACGGACGCAGTGATTGATGTCCAAGTTGATTGATCAATCAGTATCCCACGACGATTGCGCGCAATGGCCGAGCGGTACTACCGATGGGCATGACCTAAAAGCGATACTTCCAATAGTGGTCGAGCGATACTATCGATGGGCATGACCGAAAAGCGTTACTCCCAATAGTGGCCGAGCGATACTACCGATGGGCATGACCGAAATGCGATACCACCAATGGTGGTCACGCGATACTACTAATGGTGGCCACGCGATACTACCAAGATGAACTGAGAAGAACCTCCGTTGTACGTAGCGTCAGATGAATACAAACGCAACATCGCGGGTTGATTTTACAATCGAATAACTTTGACGTAGTTGAAGATGACCTGGTTGTTTATTGGCTGCGAAACAGACCATGTAGATGACTGATAGCCTTTTAGAATATGAAGTATTCCTTTATTTCGCATGCGTTAACTTAATTACTTCATCTCTATTTGCACTATTTATGAGCGTTAGTGTAAAATGCTCATGAATATGTATTTTATTCTCTCATTACTATAATTAATCCCTGGCGCCAATTTCATTGCTCCTTCAGTACTTACACTATTTATAAGCTTTAGTGTATATTACTCAAAAAATGTATTTTATTCTCTCAAACTATAACTAATCTTGGTGTCAGTTGACTTCTAATGATTTTCTTGTCATTTTAAGATCTTCATAATGAGAAATCTGTGAAGTCCCATTGGTTGCATTGCATTCTATGCGTTAACTTAATTTTTAATAAACGGTTGTTATTTTTTTGTTCCACTGCTCTGTGAGTAAAAAAGATTAGATATTTGAAGATATTATACATTAGTCGACAATGTAGCTCATAAAATGTAGACTGTCTAGGTGGACACTTTGTTGCAGTGCGCATGAAATTTGGCATTAGTAGGAAAACACTTAGTTGAAATTTGATATACGTAGAAGAATACTTCATTAAGATTTTAAATGTATAGGAAAATCCTTCGTTACGACTAGAATGAAATTTCCGGTGGAAGAATTTCGCTTCTCTGACTCATTTTAACGACGCAACTTTGCGCAGTTGGAAGCTAGCAAAAGTCACATCGGACATCAGCGCCGCACCAAAAAGCCAAGAAGTCCGGTGATTGAAAGTGACCTGCTACCTACCTACAGTGAGTCGTACGTTGGAGTCGCCCCATTTCTTTGATTGATATCACAATTGAGCTTCATGAACGTTGAAACGATTTTTCAGCTCTAAGAACTAGATTCCCCTCTGCCTCATAACTTTTGATAAAGCTTATTCGAATGCTAGAGTTAGATAGATTGTTGGCAAACCATGTGGTACAAAGCTCGGGTCTTTTCTCTGCCATTCAGAACTTGCGGTTTTTACGTAAACGAACATTCATCATAGCGCAAATGGATCAGGGTGATGCAAATGAAGGCGTCTCGCTTCGCAGGGTAGAGAATATATTTCAATTGCGCTGAAAAATGGAATACTTTTATCTCTTACTCTGGGTCCGGTCAGATATAACCCTTGGAATTGCTCCACCGTTGCCATGCGCGTGAACCTTGTAGTGTAGAGTTGAAAAGCTTTTCATGGGTAAAAACTCAGTCTGAAAAAGTCCAATAAATTTTCTAATATCATTGTTCATTTCACGTTCACTGAGTCAAAATAAAAACTTTGTATGTCAAATTAATCAATGGGTTTCAAGAACAACATCTAAAAATGTGTCATTCAGACGTGTCCAGATCTTCCAAAGAATTATAACTATCTGTAACAAATACTATAAGTGCGACAGTCAATCCTGCATTTTTAGGGCTCCACAGCCTTCTCGAGAATGCAGGATTGACTGCCGCAACCAGTATATGTAAGATTAATTGATACTGATTATACAATCTATGCATAGTATGAGAGTTCAACCTGCCTAGCCTTGTACATCAAAGTCAGTGAACACCCTTCAGCGCGTTGAGTTTTCCGCCTATTTTTGATATTGCTCTTCACCCACACAAGTAACGTCAAACTATCGGCAAAGACAAACATTAAGCTTTAGAATCATTCAATAACATTCAGCATTTAACGTTCTTACTGTGTATGATATAACTTAAGTATTAGATTTGCATTTTATCATTGTGACTGGAAAAAAATTGTTTTTCATTTTCAGCCTGAACATCGAAACGTCGCTTTTTATAGATTACATATATTGAATTTTTAACGATTAACAGTCTTTCAATGAAAAAATATTGAGTGAATTTCTTCTTACTTGAACACGTGATAAACTTGTATTACTTGGTAAAGTTGAAAAGTTGGGAAAGACTTTAGAATCAAGTCAAGGTAGTTTTTGGCCGAGAGTTTACCCACTTATAAAAACCTTCCATTGAATTATTTGAGAAAATAAGGTGACCCAGACGTTACTGTGGGTGAGGATGAGGTAATGAACACGGCTGGGTTTGCAGATATTCAACATTTCTGTTCAATCACGGTCATGGATTCTACCATAAAATCAAGATTCAACGTTTCCGATTCTACATTTATTCAACGTCTGTGCGTTATTCATCATTCAAGATTCAACGTTCAGTACTGCAAGAAAGACAAATAATATATACCAATGCTAAATTCCTTATAGTTCAACACAATTTACTCATGCAGAAGCTGAGCGCAAACGCCCAGAGGTAATTAGACTATCGCAAACATCAAGCACACAGATATTCAAAGCAGGCGTGAATTTTTACTCCCAAATATTCCCTCATAATTATGTCGTATGTACGAAAACCTCTTATTCACGGAAGTAATTAAACCTACCGCAAAAAAAGCATTCACTACATATATCAAACGTAAACTCAAATTTTATTTTCTAAACACTCCTGCATAATTACCGTACAACGGATTTACGACAACCCATGAATTAATTAAACGAGCGAGATGAAGAACCAGATATTCATGACAGTATTTTAATTAATTAAACGAGCGATATGAAGAACCAGATATTCATGACAGTATTTTAATTAATTAAACGAGCGATATGAAGAACCAGATATTCATGACGGTATTTTAATTAATTAAACGAGCGATATGAAAAGCCACGACGGTTGTCAAACCGTAACAGACGCCATTTTAATGCCAGGATTAGGAAATATGTTCATGAGCTCCACAAATTCATGTCATGTCGGAATTCTGCGCGAGCTAGTCAGGCTCGGGAGCTTGTTTCTAGATTACGTTCATTTGAAGATCTTTGTAATCTGGGCCGGGTAGAGCTAGTGCCTTTGATGTAAATTAGAGCCCTCGTACCAAACATTTGGTCAACATTGCAACTGTGGCGACGGCGTGAGAACTGATGATAAAAGAGCGTGAGTCCTGATTGCTAAAATGGAGCCCTAAGCGCGACTGCGTATTATGGCTGCACGACGGACCACGACAGCGACGTGCGTGCTGCTCTGCACAGTTCCGGGCTTGTGTCACCGAACTGTGTGCAGGTCGCTCTTGTTTGGTTTTGGTGGTTGTGTTTTGAAGCAGTGATTCTGTCATCAGAGTGTGTGCAGGTTACTTTTGTGTTGATTGTTAGGTTTTGAAGCAGTGATTCTGTCGCTAAAATATGCATAAATGGGTTTTATGATGTTTTGTTTTATTTTGATGGTCGTGTTTTGAAGCAGTGATTCTATCACCAGATTGTGCACAGGCTGCTTTTATTTTGTTATATTTTGATGGTTGTCATTTGAAAACATGATTTATCATCAAAATATGTACAGGTTGTTTTGATTCAGTACGTTTTGTGTCGTGTTTTGAAGCAGTGATTCTGTCACTAAAATTTGCGCAGGTTGATTTTATTGTGACGGTTGTACTTTAAGGGCATGCTTTCATCGCCAAAATATGCTCAAGTTGCATTTATTTTGATGGTTGTAATTTAAAGGCGTGCTTTTATCATCAAAACATGCAAAGGCTATTTTTATTCCGATCGTTTTGTGAACGGAAACTGTACGGGTTGCTTTGAATTTGGTGGTCATGTTTTAAAGCAGCTCTTTTATCACCGGAAACTGTACGGGTTGCATTTATTTTGATGGTTGTATTTTAAAGCGTGTGTTTGTCACCAAAATATGCACAGGTTGATTCTATTTTTATGGTCGTATTTTAATGTCATGCTTCTCTCACCACAATATGTACAGGCTGTTTTCATGTCATTTGCTGTGTTTCAAAGATGCGGTGTTTAGGAAGTTATGTTTTATGCGGCGTGAAACCAACAAACTGTTTTTACAGCATACAATCAGTATACTGATTATACGATATGTTCCGCCATCAACTAAACTTAACAGAGTAATCAAAAGAACTGTATGTTATATGGCACAATCATATGAGTTCAGCTGGATTATCAAATTGATTATTCACTTTGTGACGTGATCATCTAAATTCCTCTGCATTATCACCCCAATTCTGATAGTTATACAATCAGGAAATCTAATTCGTCTTTATTTTCCTACTTAAGGGAATTGATGAGTTTGGTTTAGGACACCTTGTTTATTAGTTCAGGGAAATTGAAGCAAAATCTCGTTCACTATTCCATTAGATGACCCGGATAAGAACATGTTAAACATTGAAGGACATTTTGTTTATGCAATATCAGGTGACGCCTGAAAGCTATTTTCTTGTACATTTAAAATGCAAGTCTAACTTTACCGTATCTTTTATTATTTTTGCTGTTTAAATGTTTTGTTGTTTCATGTTTTGTGTTCACCTCATTTTAAATTCAATTTTCACATTCATAAATGTAAAATTTTCAATCCAATTGCCTTTCTTTTTTTGGAGTCATCACTGCAGTGATGCACCAAATTGACGTTCAGCTATAAACTTTTAACTCAACTCCCCAATTAACATAATGAATCAAATTACGAAGCATTTTATAAAGAATCAGATCTCATTTAAAATGACAATATCTGAGAGTCAGTGGCTAGCTTGAATCGCCTCACATTTCAGAGTTTGACCTCTAATTTCAGCGATGTAGTAATCGTTCACTTGACCCAAAAATGATGGAGCTGAACTAGGAAACGTTTTCTGATTAAACAGGATTAATTTCCTTTGTGTTTTCTTTGTTTTTAAGTCTCTGCATCGAATTTTGTTGCAGTGAGCCTCAAAAAAGGAAAACTTAGTTTCTCTAGAGTTCTGTCCATCGCTGAAATTAGACCTATTAATTTACGATTTACAGAGATAGTTAATTCATCAGAGAAAGCTACGGCAAATCGTGTCACACGTTCTACGTACCTTCGAGTCTGCTCTCAGAACTGCTGCTTGCGCAGACGCGCGAGTGCAGTAGTCACGAAAGACAGAAGTCCCCGAAGACAAGAATATTTCTATAGCCGAGGCAACCTAAGATCCTTAACGTAATTTTGACGTTATCTTTAAATTTGATTTGTAATAATTCTCTTGCCCTCGGACAAGATATTTTCGATTGAATTTTTGGCCTGCCTTCGAAAGCGGTTTTCAATGTTCGGTTTAAAAATCGTATGGATACAACATATATTCGTTTTTTTCAGAAAAAACCTCGGTGCCACTGAAATTTTCCTCACCATTTCCATGATGCAATTTTTCTACCAATTTCAAATGAAGGTGTAAGTGAAAGTTTCATGCAACCCCGCAATAATGGCTGCGTGCAACCCCGCAATAACGGTTGCGTGCAACCCCGTTATAATGGCTGCGTGCAACCCCGCAATAATGACTGCGTGCAAACCCGCAATAATGGCTGCGTGCAACCCCGTAATAATAGCTGCGTGCAACCCCGTAATAATGACTGCGTGCAACCCCG
>JACJUY010002449.1:71401-86462 GCA_014220935.1 Platorchestia sp. MABIK | reverse complement strand
ATCAAGTGAGTGAGTGAGTGAGTCGAATGGAGTCACTTCAAGTGAGGTGCGTAAGTGAGTGAGTGAGTGAGTCAAATCGAGTCGATGATTCTTCAATAGCGTTAGTGATCTGTGAATCTTCAAATGAATTAATAGATCATTGAATCAGCAAATGAGAGACTTCCAGGAAATATATGATGCGTGTATCAAGGAAAAAAGTCAATTAAAACATCATCTGGTGAGTAAATGAAGCGAGTGATTCATTTTCGCTGGTGGCTCTTTTCAGTTATTCTCACGAGTTATTCTTCTCTTTACATAGGATGCTTAACTTGGGTATTCTGGAGTGCAATTCGCTCTTTCCTTTTTGTTGTTTTTGCAAAATCCTGAAAAAGGTTATAGTTCTTTAATCATTTGAAAACGTGCTTTATTTTTTGCTTTGTTAGACAATTAGAAAAAATCTCTGTACCTGAACATATATCTCATTATCACAAATTTGGAAGTAATATTTAGAACACTTAGTGTGCCTTCAAAGGTAACAAAAGATAAATAATTATTTCACGTCAACCCCCAAAAAATGTGGTAGAATCAAACGATATCCAAAACTAGGATAAGGTGTGTTGTTGAGAGCTAATCTCCGCAGCCAGGTGTGGTATTAAGTCTCAAAAAGAACGACGAGACTAATTCAATATGGGCTCACACAATTTTTACATTTTACCTTGGCCAAAATAGAAAACGCCAAAGAGGAATGTTACACTGAAAATGATTTCTCTAGTCTCTCATTATAATGGAACGGTCATGTTAATCAGTATTGATAAAATATGAGCAAAAGAGTACTTTTATTACAGCTCCTTGTTCATTTCCATGGAGCAATTGCTAAGTCGGGCTTAGAACAACTTCAATTTGTCTCATTTTAAGCTTCACATCTCAGTATTGTGTGCTTGCCACCCACTGCTAAATGCTGAATCTATTGAAAAAAAATTCTTCTAAAAAATGTACAGTAGGACGACTCCAAAATCATGATCACCCCATGATTATCGCACTTGATGTCATATTTTAATGTTCTACAAGTAATAAGAATAAAAACGGTTTCTATTCAAATCATATTTCTAAAGAAATAAAGTATAGCAGAAGAATCTGCATTTTTTCCTTGTTACATAAAAACGTAACAGTTCTTGCGCATGCTTGTGGTGTTATTCGTATAAGTTAAACGAATTAAAAATCATTTGACCCAACAAAAAAAATGCATTTCATCGTTATTGATTTCGTTCGATCACCAGCGGTTAATGGAGAGATTGACAGACAGGCATGAAAACGATTAATACAAATTAATATCTCAAACGATGTTTTCAACAAAGCAAGTTATCAAGTCTGTGCTCCCCGCGCGCGTTCAACATGGTGCTGGGGTGACCCGTCTCTCTCGCTATTTTCTCCCTCTCTTCGCCAGCCCCGCTCTTAGTATACAAATACGAGAGGCTGGGCCCACGTTCTTGCTTGCCCCAATAGCCATGCAGAGCGCCCAGCCGCTGCTTGTCTCACCGTGATCGGACCAGGTCTGACACAGACCTTGAGTATCAGAAACAGGTCGAGGCCATAGTATTTTAAAGAAGAAAAGAAAAAAAGAAAACGAACGATTTCCTGAGCACAGATCATATGTACATAATATAAAATTGTTGCTTGATGTTCCTCTAGGTAGCCTAGCCTCAAGTTCTCATTTCTACCTTACTTTTCCACTTTAAAACAGCCATTTAGAGAACAAATATAGAAGTCACTCGCTCGTAAAACGATCACGCAGTGCTCTCTGCAAAAGCACGATTTTCGGTCTCTGATACCCGTGATCCACATTATCTTTTATCACAACATCGTATGAAAAATAGCTATGGCAATGACGAGCAATGAACACACCTTCTTGTTTTTGAAGTTCAAGTCATCCACAACAAGGTCTCAAACGAGTGACGCAAGAGAACCCATGAGACTAGAAGTATTTCCTAGGACGCTGTTCAACACAAAGGTTTCATTAATACAAGAGACCGCGTCGCCCTCGAGGCGCGGCTTGGGGAAGATCGCACCAGCCCCTTGTTTGTTTGTCGAGACTCACGAACAGCACTGCGGGGAGTTGGCGGCGGCGCTCTGACTCCGCTTTTATTGAAGCTCCGCTCTGTTTTTGGTCTTGAACTCACCCTGCAGTGTTAAGTTAACATTCAGATTACGGAGTGTTCCTAATATTTTTGTCGTCGTTCATGTTGACACGTTAAGTGCTGCGGGTTAAACGTAAGTTCAATATTCAAATCAAATTAAAGTTAATTTTAGAGATCAATTTTGAAAATAATGAACAATAAATAAATCGGGCTTTCATTTAGTTTACATTAAGCATTTATCAAAAGTTAGTTAGGGACTGCTGATCGATCAGCAGCATTATGAAAATCCCCTCAGTGACATTGGTGGGTCACGTCGTACTTAGTGTTAATAATGATGATAAGACAATTTTTTTTCGGCAATGATTTGCGCGTCAAAGTTGAGCAAGAATGGTAGGGTAAAAAACCCTCTTTTACCGCGAGGAAACTATTTCAGTTCTCAGTGGAATGAAAGATCATTGATAGCTTTCTCGCAGGTTTAAAAACACCACAGTGTTACCAGAAATACGATCAGAAAAATAATTTCACCGACGTAGATTCACTTCTCATTCGTTATGCATTAAAGAAAGACTATTCTGACTATTCTCATTCTATGAGTCCTATTCTGGTATTAGTAAATCCCATAAATTTCGAAACTTCCCCACTACTACTCATTTTCCTGCCATTTTTTTTTCCTACTGACCCAGAAGTATAGCAACTTTGTTCCCACTGAGAACTTACGGCAATTTACTCTTGCTTTCAAGGTTCCGGCAGCTACTCCACGCTCTGGAGAAGGTGCACGACTTTCTCTGCGGTACTCCGGACGCTCGCAGGGAGCGGTTTCTGCGTGAGTTTCATGATCAGTATACTTATTTGTCAGAAAAAATAATAAGGCTATGAAAAATCACTTCTGAGCATTTCATTTTCACTCGGTTGCTTCAATTAAGCAAAGTACGTCTCAAATGCTGTAAGAACCTGAACGTTATTTCAAGTTTACATTTAGGAATTAATTAAAGCTTGAAAGTGAATGGGAACATTTAACAGCAATTGTCAATGCTGTATAATTTGTTATTAAAAAATATAGGAGCTTAACAATTAGCATTTGTCATTACTCTTCAGAATAAAGATGAAAATTTGACGGGATACTTAGAATAGACAAATTCTGTATAAGCCCCGATTTTCAATTCGTGAGTTGAAGTGGTGAATACATGTTATGAAACAAACAGGTGACAACAATAGCAGCTAAGAGCCACGCGAGGCCTACATAGACAAGAAGTGATGTAATAACCATGCGATGTGAAGGCCATAAAGATGAGATATTAGGTTATTCACGTCCATGCGATTTAAGCTCAGCATGCTTAGACAGTGTTTCATGAGCAGAATTTGGTGCATTTTCGCAGTATCAGCGCAATGATGCACAATCTTGTACATTCTTCGCTTCAATAATGTACAAAGACTTGAGATCTTAAAAACTTTTGTGCTTGCACAAAAGTTGATCTACGATAGGATTGCTCAACAGCTGATCATAAACCTTAAGTTTTTCATCGATCACACTCGTAATACCTTGTCATCTTCTAAGAAAAGGGAAGCGGCACAGTTGGCAGTTGTCAAAATCATCTTGACTACGATAACAGCTTAGAATTAAAACTGCTAGCTGTACCGCTATGAAGTCGTGAGTTGCCCCCAAATTCCGCTCAGGTCTCTTTTACTCGTTAATGTTCAGATTTTTATGATTTTCACCATCAGAGTTCCTGCAAACAATCGAGTGTGCGGAGAAGGCACGGCAGGAGCACTTCGCCCACACGTGCCACAGACACAACGTCACCGCCAACGTCTGGAACAAAATTCTTCGCCTCGAAATTGGGCCCGAAATTTGCTCGTGAGTTTTATGATGAAAATTTCAAACGTTTGAATTTTGACTTGCATTTCGGCCCAAAATTTTTTGCGCGTGAATTACATGAAGATTATAAAGGTCTAAATTACGACATGCTATTGGGTCCGAACTGTGTTGTGTGTGATTTACATGAAAATTGCAAGGGTCTGAACTTTGACTCAAAATTGAGACAGAAATTTGCGGGCGAGCTACATTAAAGTGTCTAGGCCTTGAATTTTGACCCCAATATTTTTGTAATGCCATTTGACACGTGAGAGTGAGAAACTGTTGAAAAAGATCGAAAGATAACCATGAGAAACAAATGAAATTTGGTGCAAACCCTACAGGCACGTTAACATGAAATGAGAATTAATTAGACTCTAGATCACAGTGAGGTTAGACCAAAAATTACCCATTGCAGGAACAATGGACCGAGATGTGTGCACGTGTCTGACTTAAGATTTGATCTCAGTTGTCGGTACATGCATAATTTCCTGAAGAATTTCAATTCCAATGGCATTATAATTTTATTTTGTTGATGAACTCATTATCTTTACATTGTTGTTTTCAGCATTCGTTCTTCATAAAGTTTTCAGCATTTATTCTTCAAAATATTTTCAGCATTCATTCTTCATAAAGTTTTCATTATCATTATAGTTTCCGTAGAAGAAATTGTAGGTTTAACTGGATTAAGTTACATGTGAAAATATTCTAACTCCACGATCTGAAATAATGATAAGAATGTGAACCTTGCTGAAATTTTTTCCATGGTTTGTTTCTGTTTTGGGAAACAAGAATTTTTCATTTTATTTTGCGAACAGAAACTTAGCTTAAATTTTTTTCCTCTGATTAATAACGACACCCTTTTTACCTTGTGAGCTTTAACGCTTTCAAATTTATTTTTCTGATTGTAACATTTCCACCGCGGAATTTCCCGATGCTATTTCCATCACCGTCGCACGTTTCCTCCGTAACATTTCCCGTACAACATTGATCTGAATAATTTGTTCCTATTCGATCTCTCCCCTATCTGCTTTGTTATTAACAAGGCATTTCTAGAACCTACGTTTTTGTATAAAGCAAAAAATTATTGATTAATATTTTAGACAAAACTTCGTCCTATAAAAATGTAAGGAACACCGACTAAATTCTACATACAGCGCTTGACTATTAATCCTTAATAAATCCGCGTTCGTAACAAAGACACAAACTCTTATCAAATTAAATCAAAAAACCCATGAACACAAGACGAAGAATTTCCTCGGAATGAGCAGCGACGCAAAACATAACCGAAAGGGTTTACCCGTGCACAATACTTGCAGTTCGCTGAGCACCCAGAGGGCGTGTCTGCTGGAGGACGGTTACCTCCTGCACTACTGCACGCGTCAGGCAAAAGTGGACATTTACACGCAGGTGAGCTGTGTCTTGTGTAGCGCGCACTCATGGACGAGTTTATTGAATGATGAAGTTACAGATGTGTGGGTGACCTCAAAATGCGCTAACCAAAGAAAGAAAGAAAGACAAATTAAGTATCCGTGTACGTTTACCAAATTTTGTGCTCATTCACCATTAACCTTTTGCATCGAACAGCCGACATGCTGCACGAAACAACGCGCAATTTGACCCGTTCAGTTGTCGCGCTAGTGGAATTTTCTGATGCTCTGCTCTCGGAAACCGCAGGTTTGAGCTTTGATAAGCCAGAACAGACCACCGGAAACTTGGCCCTCTGTGATGCAATACTGGCACCGGCGTAACAGCTGACGTACAATAGCAACGTGTAAACGAGTCTCGTTAAGATTTAACTAAAATGCAAGTCACCATACGATTTAACTGAGAAGCAAGTCATGTTAACATTTAGCTAATACGCCATTCACGGTAACATTTAACTAAAACGCAGTCCACGTAAAGATTTTACTAAATCGCAAGTCACGTTAAAATTTAACTGAAACGCAAGTAACGTAAATATTTACTCGTAACGCAACGAATCTTTCAAGGACGTGGAAAAATTAAATGCTGCGTGAACAAAATTTTGAGTAGAACAGCCGTAACAGTTTCGTTTTATTACATAGATAACAGCACCAAGACCCAAAATTTAAGTACGAAATAGCGCAGAATATTGGGGATTTTCTGAATATTTTTAAGATGAATTGACTTTAGCATAGCTAATAATAAAGGAAATGTTCCCTTTCCCTCAGTGTTTCGTTTTTTCGTCTAACCACATCAAATTTCTAGCACAAGGAAGTCCTCGTACGCGCTTCTAACGGACTAGACTCGGTGCTGAAGGGAAATGTCTTCAAGTTCCCTCGCTTTAAAGTTAACTTATGACACTAAGCACTAGCAAGCGATTAAAATTAACTTAACCTATCAAGAATTAACAAGCGACGAGCTCGTGGCAATTTTACTCTCCGTAAGAGAGGAGTGACATCACGTGGTTGCAATTCAACTCCAATTAGTAAACAACTACAATAGCTATTTTACCTGTTTCACCTACAATCAATTTGCTTGAGTTTAAACTACAGTTATTTTCCTGAGTTTTACCTACAATCATTTTGCCTTATTTCTGCCTACAACCATTTTACCTGAGTTCTACATACAATCATTTTACCTGAGTTCTACCTACAACCGTTTTACCTGAGTTCTACCTACAACCATTTTACTTGAGTTCTACCCACAACCATTTTACCTGAGTTCTACCTACAACCGATTTACCTGAGTTCTACCTACAACCGTTTTACCTGAGTTCTACCTACAACCATTTTACCTGAGTTCTACCTACAACCGTTTTACCTGAGTTCTACCTACAACCGTTTTACCTGAGTTCTACCCACAACCATTTTCCCTGAGTTCTACCTACAATCATTTTACCTGAGTTCTACCTACAACCGTTTTACCTGAGTTCTACCTACAACCATTTTACCTGAGTTCTACCTACAACCATTTTACCTGTTTTTACCTATATAATACGTTCTGTTGATCCATTTATATCTATTTTACCTACACACAAGCACGTCACTGGGATTGTATTTTCACCATTAAACAACCTCACGAACGAAAGTTCAGCGACATTAAAGGTTATCTTACGTCCATGATCATAAAAAAGAGTCTCGTAGCTCATAAGCTGTAAAAAGCATGGACAAAGTAAAGCCCCGTAACTCACTTGCAGTTAGAAGTAACGGAACTTAGCTCACTTTCGGTGCAATTAAATGAGAAAACAAAGTAAGGTAACTCACGTGCAAATGCAAGTAAAATAACATAGCCCGCATATGGTAGAATTATTGGTCGCGAAAACAAAGTAAGTTAACTCACGCGCAAAAGGTCATACCTCATGTGCGGTAGAATTGGAAGAGAAAACAAAGTAACGCAACTTACGTACAAAAAGAAGCAAAACAGCATACCCACGTACGAAATTTGACGAGAAAACAAAGCGAGATAACTCGCCGGCAATTAGATAAGAAAACAAAATTGCAAACAAAGTGAGGCAACTCACGTGACCCAGTAACATGTCTGTCGCGTGCTCAGGTGTCGGGTCTGTTCCTGTGGCACTGGTGCAGGACGCCTCTGCTGCCGGGCACACGCATCCCTCACGACCGGGTGCAGGGACTCCAAGTGTCGCCCTCCCACGCAACCGCGGCTCTTCCTTTGCGGTTACCCTCTATTTTTGCATTAGTGTTCTTCACGCAAATCTATTTCTTTTAATTTGGAAACATCTCCTTTATTTTTGCAATAGTGATTTTCACGCAAATCTATTTCTCTTAATTTGTAAAAGTAGTACCTGAATAAAAGCAGGGAGTCAATGTGTCACTCGCTCACGCAACCTCAGCTCTTCCTTTGCGGTTCTCCTCGATTTTTGAATTAGTGCTTATCACGCAAATTCATTTTTCTTAATTTGGAAACTTCCCCTTTATTTTATCAATAGGGATTTTCACGCAAATCTATTTCTCTTAATTTGTAAAAGTAGTACCTGAATAAAAGCAGGGACTTCACGTTTTCCCCTCCCACGACACCGGCTGCTCCTTTACGGTTCCCTCTATTTTCGCATTTGTGCTCTTAACGCAGATTCATTTCTCTTGATTGTTAAAGTTGTTTCTGAATGAGATTGTATCCTATAACTGACCACACAAGGAATTGTAGCCATGATGATACTTTTCTTAATGCTATGAAAGAATATCAGTCAAAAACAAGAATTTATTCATTCCTGACTAAAATCATCAGCGATCAATGAGAAAATTTAATACTTCAAGCTTCTAATGTTGTGCTGTATTTTCTTGCACGTTATTAAGTAACTAGTGCGGTAACTTTAACAGCGAAAATTATTACCACAGTCTGTATGTAAAAATAAAATTTCAACGAGTAGAGGAATTTTCTGACGACGCTTTCATATATGAAGCATTTTGATCTCGTGTAGGTATATGTTGTAACATTATTATTTATGATCTTATTTAGCTGTCTATTTTTATGCAATTATTATTTTGTACCTTTGTGTAACTCAATTTATACTTCTGAATTTATCATTACTTAAAATCAATTAGATTAAAATTCAAATCAATTAGGTAACGCTGTGCGGTTACAACTTTCAGATCTCAGCTTTTAGCCTATAATTGTCAATCGCTTCATTTTGGAACAGAAAATAACCGAAATTTTTGCACAAGGGAAGTAGTCAGTATTAGAGTCATTCACTATTCGGTACGGGTCATTTATTCACTACAAAATCACTACCACACAATTCATTAAAATGCACTGCCACTTTCGAATCAAACTAGTGCGGTGACGCAGTGGTCAACACTTTCCTAAAAATTTCTACCACAGGGACATCGGTGATGATCGGAGACGCAAGGAAGGTTTGTCTATCCTATGCCATGTAGACTGTAACCCCCGGGGGAGATAGTTTGGGTTACTTCAGTCATAGGTATACCTTCATGACGAATATCTTTCGTTCAAACTTTGCTTCTTTCAGTTGAACAGAGGAGATCCTGATTAAGAATGCACTGTGAGCACTTACTCCAAATTTACTTCAGTCCATACTAAATGGTTCTTTCTCTTTCCTCTGTGAACACATTTTGCAATAGAAATGAAGCTTTAATGTAATTACTATATATGAAAAGTTTGAGCATCCTAGCATTAATCGAAAACGCATCTTTGGTTTATCATGTTGTAAACTATTTTCTAAGTCTAAATCCACAAACCCAATGAAAAGCTCTATCTGAATGTTCCATACTAAATGGTTCTTTCTCTTTCCTCTGTGAACACATTTTGCAATAGAAATGAAGCTTTAATGTAATTACTATATTTGAAAAGTTTGAGCATCCTAGCATTAATCGAAAACGCATCTTTGGTTTATCATGTTATAAACTATTTTCTAAGTCTAAATCCACAAACCCAATGAAAAGCTCTATCTGAATGTTCAAGTGCCCAAAAACGGATTCTTTAATCATCGATAATCACCTATTTTTGAAGAATTAACAAGGCGTTTTCCTAAATAAACGTCAAAATTTCTAATGGCATTTTATTGTCCGTGCGTCACCACAGTTTTTAGTGAATATTCCAGCCTATTCTAACCCCAACCGGCTTGATTATCGTCGTAATGATTCCCGATTCTACTTTTGTCAAACTCTTGTGCACTACTTCGATGATGAATGAAATACACGAGTCAGTAGTTTGTATGCTGCGCAATTTATTGCTGCGAGTAAAAAGAGGTACACCTTGTAATGGCCTGTATTACTCATTTATCAGCATCTGAATCGTGAATTCTTTTCTGATTTTTTTCTCATCTAAAATGCACTTAAATTACAGGAATGCAAATGAAACGCATTTACCTACAGTAAAAATTGCAGATTATTTACTATGAACAACACGGGAACACTTGATACTTACGACTGAAGAAACTTGAAAATTACCCAAGGTAATTATAGTTCGCTGAATAAGCCTATGGTCACGCATGCTGATATAAAAGTGATAACGTTTTTCATTTCCTCTCTCTTACCATTGTTAATACTCATCTACTTCCGAAAGAGGGAACTTGAAAAATGTTTATGGGCGTGTCGTGGCACGATGTAGCGACCACGCACCTCTTACGATTAAGTGCTTCAGAAATAACGTTACCGTCTTATCCTGGAACGAGTTTAACACACCAGCGTCCTAATATCTTCACCACTTGAGTGATAAACTACGCAATTGATAGTACATTTCAAATGAGCGAAGTCTAAGACGATATTGAAAGTATTAAAAAAAATTATAATCGTTAACTGGCTCCAGAGAGGAGACGAGGGGCTATATATTGTTAACGCTACAAACAAGGTTTTATCGCATGAAAATGAACGAAACCAAGCTTCAGTTGCGTTTAAAGTACTGGAGATGTTCAAAATATCGGTGAAGTCGAAGGAATATCATCGCTTGAGAACATTTCCCACGACGGGGAAAAATGTTAATTTAAAAGTGATTCAGGAAAAAACAGCTCTGATCTTTGGTTGCAAGATAAATACTTAAATTTTGATCAAGTTATTGGCCATGGTTCGATATTGTGCATCCCAACCCTAAGATAAGGGATGTTAAAATGAAAATGCAATTGCATATGAAAATCGTAAGTGAATTTCAATAAGAAAAAATCGAAATACTCGTATATTTCGAAAAATCTTTGCCAATGCACCCCCGCATGACATGCCAAATACTTGGAAAATGAAACTAAAAACAATTTCTTAAATTCAGATTATTTCACACATTCTCCAGAAATCTAGAATTTGGGTCTTAAAAATTAGAACATGTAAAAATTAAATAACTAAAGATACATTGGCTGACAATAAAAACTGCGAAGATTTTAATTTCGAAAGATAAATTATGCTGCCGAGCTATGCAGTGAGTAGTAAGTAAGTAGTAGTAACATGGGTGTGCTAGCGCTTCAGTTACTCAAACTATATCGCACCGAAGGTCACATAATTTAATCAGTATCAGGCTTTTCCGACTTACCACGTAAGATGGACACCAACACTATTTGAACATCGAAAATTATGTGATCATGATTATAATTACAACTCGAGATTATAATCGTCTCGCCATTGAAATTTTGTACATAGTTCGGTACATTCGAACACACTGGGCAGCCAAACCCCGTAGGGGGTTTCAGTTGCCCACCCAGCTATGAGCTATGCAGGGCTTGTGGATTTTTCATTGAGCCAAAATTAAACAAAAATGTTGCAAATTAAGCATGCGTAAGTAAAGTAAATTTGTATCCTTGTATGAACAACTCTTTCTTGTGGACTCTTAATTCCAAACGGTTTAAAAGACTCCAATAGTAAAGGGAAACTCTCCTCCATTTCTTTCGCGATATTTGAATTTGAATATGCTACCGATTGGGATGTGATTCTTTCATTGAAGGCATAAGTTGTGCACATCGAGCATCACGAGATTTATGTGTCACTGAACGTGTCCGGTCTTCGTCCACACGCTAATTTTGTTCCAAGATGGAGACATTCGAAGTTTGATCCCCTAAATTTCGAGGTTTCACGTCGTCGTAGAAACCGTTCTCGCGTTTCAAAATCTATCAACGAAAGGTAATTTTCACAGAAATTTACATAGCGCCATTTCATGGAAACAGTCATGCGTCAATACATTATTTTTTCCGCCCACGATTATGATTTATCGGAAGTACTTTCGTAACGTTATTTTGCCCTTGTTACGACACAGTGAAAAATAAGCCTATGCTAGACGCAGCCAGAAGAAATATTTTCATGTATTAATTCTGTTCTGACTCGCTTTCTCTTCACTAACTTATCTTCAAATCATAAATTGATTTAACCGAAGAGGTAAGCAAAGCTGAACATGCTCACCTGCCAGCATATCATCAGCGATGAGAGAAAATAAATCTTGCATCATTTATTCGTAACCATGGATAGTACTCGGAATGCATCATGAAGAAATCAACATCATATTTTTTGAAATCACTTAACTCTACAGTGACATTTTCGTTTTTATCGTTGTTAAGATGCTAGAAATACGCAACATTCCAAAATTTTACAGTTTACTTTTTTAACTGGTATGAAGTTAAGTATCCAATAATACAAGAACATAGTTAAAAATACTCTTTTTTTTATCCTATGAAGTGAAATGGTCAGGCCTTCAAAATGCACAGGACATTTTGTTCCTGATGAACCATAAAGAAATGCTTCAAGGAACAAATTGCTTCAAAAGCATATACGGCAATAAATAGAACGTAATCAGGAATGACATAAGTAATAGTGCACACAAATGAAACATCCTCTTCCTCCCACAACAAAGCCGCAGTCTCTCATTCATCACTGCAACAGCATACCGCCAGTCCTCTATAGCACTTGCAAACACTGAAGTCAAGAACATTGACCGTGGAATATGACCTTGAAGTTAGAATCAGCGAGTACTTGTCCAAATTTAAACGCTACACTGATAGCAATAACACAGTTCAGAGCACAATGGTATCCAATCATACCAAACAACGAAATATGAATTCTCAACACCCAATGAACCTAGAAATAGTAAGCTGGCATAATTATTTTAGTCAGTATAACTTGTAATCAGCATTTTAAAGCTATAACTATTTACTAGACTGCTATTTTTCATAAAATAAAAATATGAGGTGCACAGCACCCATTACAAACTAATTTTTTATTATAATCAATGTTAATCAATATGAGCGCCAATAAAAACTTCATTAATAGACTCCTTGCTGACAGATTTAAACCAGTTTAAAGCAGCTACATAGCATTCTCAATAATTATATCATTTTAATCCTAATTTTGTTTTAACTTCAATACAGAAGCTTTAAAGAGATTTCTTATGAACATTCTCTCACCACTCATCAATTTAGAGGTCATAAGGGGTAATGCAAAAGGAGGTATTAAGGAGTTTCTTAAAAAAATGGCTTAAATTAGCTATGGCTAATAGCAGGTTCCCTCAGGTGGCTGAGCAAGTTTCACATTCTCCTTCTGGGTCATGAGTCTCCTGAGCTCATGCAGCACCGTCTTGATGGTATACGAGCGCTGCCAGCGTCCCAGCACGCACACTTGCCGCTTATCCACAATCCCTGTCTGACTGTTGACACCTTGCATGTTGATCCTGTTCACAAACCCTATGGTGGGAGGCTCATCAGGGTATTTGGGACCGCACTGAATTTTCAAGGAATACATGCGGTTCTCAAAGTTGGTCCTGGGAGGCCCAATGATCATGCCAGTCCACTTAGAGAGGGTCATGTCTGTGTCGTCCTCCAAGCCCCAACTGATGGTGCCATCGCCAACACCTTTCTGGCCAGCCTCCAACTCTTCCAAAAGACGGAAGTTGCGCGGTACCACAGACTGGGAAGCCGGGGCTGTCATGGCAACACACTTAGGGACTGGCAGCAAGATTCACCTGAAATGTGGAGTACAGTTTTACTGATAATTCAAGTGATCACTTTATATTAAATGCAGGTTAGAATTTAGAATTAAGTGAATTTAGTTTACATGTGGATGTTGATGCATATGAGCACTGTAAGAGCATAAATGGATTTGAGCAATAGACAAATTAGGAAGACTTTGTTTGTCTGCTGGTATTGGCTAGCTGATGTGATAAAAGAGAATGGAAGGCAATGGTGAAGGTGTTGAGTCAAAGACTCAGAGAATTGCAAAACGACAATTCCAAAACTGTTTAACTAACATCGAATGCATTTATGTCAATTTTGAGAAAGATATTTAAAAGCACTGCCAAAATTTAAACAGAATTACAAAAAGGAAATGAACTATGCAAAATCATGAGGAAATTGCAGTTGCAAACCATTCACCATTTTAAAAATACAACTCAAATTTCATCACAAGGAATTGTAAACATCAATATTTTGCAAATTCCACAGGAAGTTTTAATTATTATTTCTCAAGTTTTATCTCATCAGACATGTAAAGCAAACATTCATAAAAAATGGAAATATTTTGACCACTTAGTTTGGATATAAAAGATGAATTTCAAATTTGTAGCTTATATTAACATGTATTAGCAATTCTCACCTTTTATTTTACAGCAGCGATGAGCAGCACAAATCAGTTTTTCGATTCGAAATCCAGGTTTCCAAGTCACCAAGTCTAACAAATCAAAGATTTTTCCCTGAAACTACCACAAAACCAGAATGAAAAAACATTGTTAATATTTCAAATAAGGATGCACCATCATTGATAATTAGTTGAAACATAATTTAACACAAGAGCCTATAGAATTTCACAGATGGATACTCCAATAAAACAATGGTAGATTGGATACCAAGAAGAAATGTTCTCCATAGTGCAGTTATTTATTAATTTATTATCCTGAATAAATTTGTAAAAATGAACAATTAACTCTTGTATGAAAACCACAATATTTAGGAAAAAATTTCAGATTATTGCACTTGCTACTAATGATTAAATTTGCAATTTTCATCTAGTGGAAAAGTTTTGTTTCAGCACTTAGTAATATAATTTTTTTTTATAAGGTTTTATAGAAAGAATTGCAATTGTTAATATCATTTCAGATAGATGTTGGATAAATGAATAGCTTATTTTGATATAAATATATATAATGGATACTCTTATTTGATGCTTGCTGTAACATTCCATTATTTCATGAAAAGATTTTCTGACTATTTTGCTTCCATAATTTGTTGGTTCTTAAAAACCTTTAACAGCAGTTACTTTTATGATTGAAAATGATTGAATTTTATAATTATACTCAGAGACATAATATTTTTCAAGACTCAAGCAGTTGAAGATAAACATTTACATTAGCTTATCTTACTGATAATTTTTTATTTTGAGCACATTAGCTCCATAAAGATTTCCTCAGTCAAAACTATGAGTGCTCCTGTCTTGCATAGGAAAACACAATTTAAGCAATGCAATTCAAAATAATCCAGGGAAAAGTAGGAAAAACTATGGTCAATATTGAATTTAGGCCTTTCACGGAAATAATAAATTCGGTTCCAAACAATCACTAAAGGAACACATTTAAAAACGTTTTACACGAATGACATTCTGATCGCCGATGCGTTATTTTAGAGATATAACAATAATTACGTTCAGATAGGAATAACATTATATAGTCGGCTGCTTAGTCGCCGCATTGTTGGGCG